>JACXIK010000043.1:1080412-1285528 GCA_014737385.1 Bombus superbus | reverse complement strand
AATATAATATAATACAATATAATATAATGCAATATAATATAATACAATATAATATAATGCAATATAATATAATACAATATAATATAATACAATATAACGTAATATAATATAATGTAATATAATATAATATAATATAATGTAATATAATATAATATAATGTAATCTAATATAATACAATATATTATAATATAATGTAATATAATATAATTTCATACGATATGACATGATATGATATGATACGATATTATATCATATGATACAATATCATTTGATATGAAATAATATGCTATAGTATAATATAACATACGATAATATAATATATAAATACAAATAAATATAATATATAATTAACAAATAAATATAATATATAATATATAATAACATACGTAATATAATATAAGATAAGATAATATAATATAATATAATTAAATATAATATAATATAATATAATAGATTAGAATATTGCCAGTTTGCCTTCTTGTAGTTGTACCTGGGCTCGTCAGTCTGTGTTTCTATTGTTAAGAAGTCAGATGTGTTTCTGTTTACCTAAAATACGAACGCGTTATGTTCGCTATCGTAAAGTGCTATTTGAGCGTACATTTAGAAATTGTAGTCGTGTGTCTGCGAGACATATGTCCAGGTATAAGCCTCCTTTTGTGTAAGAGAATAGTTGAAGACCATAAAGATTGGTTTTGAAGTGTATGCCTTTATTGTGTAGCCAATTTCTAATGAAGTCTCCTCTTGTGTTACATAGTAAGTTTTTCCAGCTTGGGTGTTTTGCATTCAAGTCTCCTGCTATTATGTAGTAATTTTCCCTTTTGTTGAGCTGTATGATTTCGAAGAATATGACGTAACTTCGTTTTTACTAATGTGAACGTTGTGGCTGTATCGCATTATCGTCAGTCAACGTCGTGCGGTATTTGGATTTTATGTAATACTTCAATGCTAGAAATACAGTTTCACGCCCATAAACTCAAACATGGAACAAATTTTTAGTCCTAAATCTACTAATTTAGGATCTTTATCTTATGGGAAAAATTAAAAAAAATTTTCTCCTATTTCATTTCTGCTTAATACACATGAATCTGCTTGTAAGTCACAAAGTTCCAACTAGTATTCGATACTTTGATCTTCGACTTTGCATCCTCTCGTGTTGTTAAAAATTATCAAATTCTGCTTGATATAATCAAAATCAATAAATCTATTGTTAAATTTTTGTTCTATTTTTGTCAGTATTGGCAAAAATACTTTAAAATTCGAGTTCTGATGTTCTTGAATAATTTCCTGGCATGCTGAGAAGTGAAAGAATTCAGATATTTGTAATTTTGTTTGATTTTTAAAACTGTTAATATGGTCAATCAAATCAAGAACTGTTTTGGTTTCCTTCTTTAATTTTGTATTTAAATAATTCAAATATTTTGTTACTTCTGTTAAGAATGTCAGTTCGCATAAAAACTTAATGTTCTTGAATTTGCTGACAGTTTATCGTTCTGCTTTTGTTTCATTTTTTAAAAAATCTGGGATTTCCCTTCTGAAACTAAAAAACCGTTCAGTGGTCTTTCCCGCACTCAATCAATGTACTTCATTACATAACACTAAATCACTGTAAACGGCAGTTACATCTTGCAGAAATGTTTTAAATTTCCAATGCGACAATAGTCTATTTCTACTTCTAATTGAATTAACGACCTTTGTTACTATCTTCATCATCAAATTTAATATTCCAATTTTTCCACATAGCACCTCTTGGTCAATGATGCAGTAGAATGTAGATCAAGTTATTCCATTTTTTTTTAATAGTCCTCTTAACTCTTTCTCTTGCCCTACCATTACTTTCGCACCGTTCGTTATAATTGTACTATATTTTGCAAACCCATCATACTCTTCCACTTTTTCCCGAAATGCCTGGAATATGTTCTTTCCTTGCATGATACCATTACTAATAATTCCTCATGAATTATAAACTTATTATCTATATGACAGGCAAAAATAAATAATTGGTTTATATCTCTAGTATAAATACATTTGTCCAAGCACAAAGAAAGGTAGCAATAGCTTTTTATCAAATTTTTACTGGTTTGAAATGTGGGTGCCAATGTCACAAAGCCACGACGAGATAGTTTGTCACAACAATTGCACTGATTCACAACATTTAACTGCACTTTTTTTATCAAACGCCATTTCAGTAGCACATTTTTTGATCAGATTTGAGGAGAGTGAGATCACAGTCGTTTAGTCTTCGAACTTTTTCTAATGTATCTGGAGCAAAAATAAGCCTATCTATATTCGGCTGCTTTTGTAGTAATACTAATTATATAATACTATTTATCTAACACTAAGTATAATACTAATTATCTTTTGTAGTAATACTAATTACTTAAAAAGATATTTAATATTTAATTCTTTGATTTCCATAAATACTAAATTACTTCATCATATCACGATCAGTTCTGCTTGGGCAGCCGAAGTAAACAGACGTGTGCTCCAGCGAAGTGACCCAAAGTGAACTAAACCCAACCAACAGTGCTAGTGAGGGGAGGTGCAGAAATGCAACAAATACCAACGATAAAAATTGCTACAAAGGGAGAAACGTACTACATAGACAGGACTATAGATATGCTAGGCCTAAAACAGCAACAATATAACAAAAAACAAAACGACATGGCTACTGAGGAAACGGAAGAGCAGCGGAGACA
Organism: Bombus superbus; assembly: GCA_014737385.1. Lineage (NCBI taxonomy): Eukaryota > Metazoa > Arthropoda > Insecta > Hymenoptera > Apidae > Bombus > Bombus superbus. The sequence goes on along the minus strand of JACXIK010000043.1, from coordinate 1,282,832 downwards.
AGAGGAGATCACTGCAGAAAGCTATAGGAAAGTGATACAAACATTAAAGGAAAAAAATTTTGTATACCACACATACCAGCTCAAAACGGAAAAAAGCTACAAAATAGTCATAAGAGGATTACATCCAAAAATTAACACAAAAAAGTTAAGTGAAGAACTAGCAAAAATTGGCCACCAAACAAAGGCAATAAACAACATAACAAAGTATGATACAAAACAACCATTACCACTATTCCTAATAGAACTCGAACCCAGAACCAACAACAAGGAAATTTATGAAATCAAAAAAATCCTGAACACAATTGTAACAGTGGAGCCACCGCGCTACAAAAAGGACATACCTCAATGCATACGGTGCCAACAATATGGAAACAAAAAAAATTACTGCAACAGAAACCCGGCATGTGTAAAATGTGCAGAAAATCACTTAACAATACACTGCCCATACACAGGAAAGATAGAAGAGGTAAAATGTTACAACTGCAACGGAAACCACCCAGCCAGTTATAAAGAATGCGAAATCAGAAAACAATTACAACGTAAACTGTTTCCGCCACTTCGAAACAGAACATACAATAACTATCAACCACAACAATATATAACGGAAACTGATACAACACCAAAAGCACAATACGAAACAAACGCTATACACAGAAACATCAACTCCCTAGGTAACCGAAGTTATGCACAAGCAAACCAAAATATTAACCAAACAACACCCACAAACAACCAAAATCAAAGCAACAACAACGAAGACGCTACAGAAATCAAAGGAATACTCAAACAATCCATCAGAAGCACGGAAATGCTAGGAAAAATGGTAAGTGAGCAAAACGCAGTACTTAAACAACAAACACAATAAATTACAGTCATGCTACAATTTCTCACAAACACGTTAAGGAAAGAATAGAAATGGACAGGTTGAAAATGGCACTTGGAACTCCAATGTTCTACAACAACGGGCCCTCGAAACTAAAACATTTCTGTACAAAAATAATATCGATATACTACTCGTCTCAGAAACACACTTCACTCTAAAAAGTTATATGAAAATACCATATTACACCATCTATGACACCAAACACCCCTCAGGAAAAGCACATGGAGGGACCGCAGTGATAACAAGAAACGACATCAAGCACCACCTACATAGCCAAACAAATCAAGAACACGTACAAACAACCACCGTCACAATACAAACCAACGACAATTACTTCCAGATATCGGCAGTATATGCACCAGCGAGACACAAAATGACACCAAAAAAATGGGAAGGGTACTTCCAATCCCTAGGCGACAAATATATCGCAGCGGGAGACTTTAATGCAAAGCACACGTTATGGGGTCTAAGAACTAACACACCGAGAGGCAGAACACTAGAAAAATACAATAGAACCAGCAACCTCTACGTACTATCCACAGGAAGACCAACATACTGGCCGACAGACCTCAATAAAACTCCTGACCTGCTGAACTTTGCAGTAACAAAAGGACTAAACGTAAGCAAATTAGAAATAACACCCAGCCTCGAGCTTAACTCCGACCATACACCAATTATATTAGAATATACAAGCAAACCACTACTTTATAGCAAGTCAGAGTCGCTCTGCAATAAAACCACCAAAGGGCAAACTTTTGAAGAATTAATCGAAAACAAAATCAACTGCAACATCCCATTGAAAACGCTTGAACACATCGAGCAGACAGTAGCAACACTAACAGAAATAATACAGGAAGCAGCGTGGGCAACTACCACCTACGAACCAAACAGCAGGCAAACAAAAATTATACCACAGGACATTCTAGACGAAATGAAGTAAAAAAGAAAAGCCAAAGCAAAATGGCAAAACAGAGAACACGAGAAAACAAGAAAAAAAACCTAAATAAACTTATAAAGGAAATAAAGAATAAAATAAGGGAACATCATAACAACGAATTCACAAAATTCATCGATTCACTATCCGCGCACGAGAACACCAATTATTCCCTATGGAAAGCCACGAACGAAGTAAAGAAGACAATAAAATCAGTCCCAGCAATCAGAAAAATGGACAACACATGGGCCAGAAGCAACGAAAAGCAGGCAAAAGAATTTTCAAAACACCTTCAAAACACACTTACATCATACGAAGCCAATAACAGCATCCCCAGATGGTAAACAGATGAAGAAGCGGAAAATATTAGCAACACAACTGACAAACGCTGCACCATACCCAGCACAACAGCGCAAGAAATTACAAACTTAAAGAAACAAAGACCAGTAAAGCACCAGGACTCGACTTGATCAATGGAAAATCCTAATAAAACCTTCTCCCAAAGGCAATAAGACTAACAACTATAATATTCAACGCAATCCTAAGAATACAGTACTTCCCTGCGCTATGGAAAATAGCACAGATCGTAATGTTACCTAAACTAAACAAAGACCCACACCTAACTGCATCCTACAGGCCAATATCGTTATTACCTGCGTTTTCCAAAATACTAGAAAAAATAATATATAACCGCCTAAAACCAACAATAGAAAAAGAAAAACTAATACCGGACCACCAATTCGGATTCAGGAACAAACACTCCACGATAGAACAAATGCACAGACTTGTCAACGAAATCTTACAGGCGCTAGAAACAAAACAATATCGTACAGCTCTCTTCATATCATCGAAAAAGCATTCGGCAAAGTAAACCATGAAAAATTACTACAAACAAACAAAAAGCAATTCCCGGAACAAATTTTTTTTTTTACGTGGAGGAAACCTTCATAGGCACCCTGCGTCCTCCGGGGAGAGAACGCAGGGTAGTGCCGGATTCTTACCGGCTAAAATCTCCGCGGTGATCGTCCGTAGTACGTATAGGAGGGGCCCTGGAACCGCGCGAGCATACTCACGGGCCCACTCCACGCAGATGACTTCTTCCCCTACTGGCGTAATAGAAAGAAAACTCAAGAAGAAGCATCCTGCAGACCTCGCAATAGAAATCCAATAAACAACCTGGAAGATAGAACCCAGCTGGGGGTAAGTTCGGAGAGAACTAACTGATTTTGTCGTTCTTGGTTCCTATGTCCCTTGTTTTTCGCGACCGTTGGAAACTGAGTCACGTGATATATCGGATGATCCATCATCGAGGAGTTTCTATGATTGACTCATCAGGCTTTTCGAACGGTAACGAACTTTCTCACAAGGTATCGAGCTATCTCGAAGCGTGACATCGGATATGTCCCGCAACAATGTAGATGTTTGAAAATGTGGTAAGAAGATCTTTTCGATGATATTGTAGGACATAGGAACCGTTGGAAACAGACATTGTATTGTACGAGATGCAAACTATGTCGCGTCGTCAATTTATAATTAAATGTACTCTTTTAGCGGAATGACGGTTGAGAAAGACGGTTTGCTGTGAGCCACGCGGCGTAACAGTTAACATTAAAAAAAATTGATCTATTGCATATTAACCCATCGAAGACAACGATTTACCATTTCTTTCCGTGCGGCTGACGATATTTTTCGACATGTAGATTTCCAAAATGAATTAAGAATAAATCAATAATCATATCTGCAGTTGCTCAATCATCAATCACTCTCATTATCACTAAAAACTTTCTACCAATATTACTAACAATTCCCTGACTTGTTAAAGCTATACTTAATTGTAAGGCGTTACTAGAACTAGACTGCGATTCCAGAAATGAATTCGAAAGATTTAGTCTCTGCTGTAAAAAAATGTGAAGTTCGAATGGCTGGACACACGCCTGGCCTTTGTTATCCTCGGCTATGGAAAGGGGAAGCGTCAACACTTAAGAGTGCCATAAGTGAAGCCCTCATCTGTACGGTGTGTGTGCTAACGGGTCCTAATGTCTTGCGATTGTGTCACGTCGAAGACACACAAATTCACAAGATTCGAACGTTTTGGTAATTAGGATAAAGAAAACTTGAATTTTTTAGGTTTAGTTTATTTTAATATAAGAGATGAGTAGAGTAGCCGGTTAGATAGTCGTAACTAAACTGTATCGGACGCTGATTCGAAGATGTTTAAATACCGGGATTTTGTCCCTCTGGAGGGCTTGTCGCCTGGGAAGTAGCCAGAATGTTTATGATACGGGCGCTTGTTTGGGAATTTTTAACTACCTAATTTCCTGGTGAGGTTATCACTTGGGAAAACATTTAGTTTCGATGATCGATATGTAAGATGAACCGTGACCGTCTGGTTTGCAGACGTAGGGCCTGTCTCTGGTTTCGAGGCTCGTGACAATTGCGACGCCTAAAAACGCGAAGCTTCGAACGCTCATAGCGATTGCCTGGATTTCATCATCCCGGGTTCCAGAAAGAGATAGAGGAGTACGGTGCCGTAAACTATGCCCTCTCTCTTGCTAGCACACAGGTCAGCGAGCTTCGACGGTTTCTCGGCTGCGACTGCGAATATACTCGGTTATTCTTTATACAATCGTCAACATGGACGAACATTAATTAAAGTGAAACCACGCAAGTTCGGAATTTCCAAATATAGAGAACATACTGTGAACGCGATTGTTTTGAACTCGTTCAATTACTTTCTTACATATCAGAAATGGGATCGCTCACGTGCTATAATGCAAAACATTTAATAGTGATCTCGTGCAATGCGGAGTGCGAAGGAAGAAGAAAAAAAAAAGAAAAAAGGAGAAAATGAGCGGGCCGGTACCTCGCGGTCCAGTTACAAACTGGAGGAGAGAACACGATTTTTCCCCGAACATTTCGCCGGAATAACGCGTAAGACGAAGACCAAGAAGCGCGATTGGCATGAATGGAGCGATTTGTGAAAGAGAGCCAGCCTCCGTTCGCGTTCTCGATCGCCCTTGCGCTCGCGTTCGCGCTCACCGCGTAGGACTTCGGCCAACGACGATCGATTAGATCATAAAACATATTCAAAAATCATCTAAGTCAGAAAGGAAATAGTTTTCTTACGAGCTCGTCCTAATATTACATTACGTTTCCCTATTAAATAAAACAACTTTCATGTGAAATATCTTCTTGCATTTTTGATAATTAGAAAATAAAAAATACTTAAAAAAATAATAATAGTGTGTATCCATTTACACCAAGTTGGAGTCTATCGCTACCAACAAATTTCATAGGAGGGCGACAGACTTTCTTTCGGGAGTTTAACAAATGTATCTTCTATAGCTACATATACATACTATATTGGCTGCATTACTATCGGTAATTAAGTTGAATGTACTAATTTCTATGTTCGCCGTAGCGAATCATAGATGGCGTAAGAAACTGTCTAACTTTTTTCAGTTCGATATTTTTACGATCACATAAACAGGCTCAACACTCGCTAAGAAAAATCGTCGTGAAACTAGGGAAAATAGTCATGAAAAGTTCACATGAAAGATCAACAAAGTCCGCGTTTTTTCAAGGTGGATAGAAATGAGTAGAGTGTCTCTGTCTCTGTCTCTGTCTCTGTCTGAGACATTCATATCATGTCACGCATGCGTAGAACAAGAATCTTCTTGTCTTCCACGTTGATTTTTCACGACTCAATTTCTGAACGATTTTCCCTAGGCTTCGGGGCTATATGAGCTATATGAGCGTCGAGACCTTTTTATATGATCGTTGGCACTTCAGAACCTAAGACACAAAGTCTCATTTAATGCCACGACTATCCTGTCCTTAGTTAATGCTGGTAACTCGTACGGATTATTGATCAGACTCAGTGACGTAGTTAAACAAATGGTCGAACACTTAATCGGTTGGATTCACTGGTGAAACGTACCGCTGCCAGTAATAATACGGCTACTACACCGCACGGTATTTTTATCGATAATGTCGACACCTCAAACGCGATCAAGAAGAGTCAGACTGAGGTTCTCAATGATGCATTTTGAATATTCCATCAAAGAGACGAAATTTCTGTGAGAAGCCTTCGCATGGACAAATGGCTCCAAGATAGAAAGCTTTGGCTTTTAGGTAGCACACTACCTCTGCTACCAAGGAGGTAAATACTGACTATTTTTTTACAAATTTTTCCTTTGTTCAACCTTTGACATTTAGTATCCATAAAATTTTGCACGATATTAATAATTTTTGTTTTCTTCGTGGAATTGTTTTGAATTTGATAATCTATCGCTCTACGGTGATAATAATGATTTCTCAGGTAGAGAATCTGTTAGTAATTGAATAAAATCTTTTCTTTATTTAATTTGTATTTAGAGTATTTTTATCGACAATAAAATATTAGATATAATATAATATTAGAGAATTATGAGAAATACTAAATTATTTTATATTATTTTTCGTAATCTAAATATCTGTGAATATATTCTTGGCGTCTGTTGGAATATTAATATGCATATGGTATGATGGTATTTTTGTGATATTTTTCTATTTTATTTAGTTTATGTTCAGCTTTAGTTTTATTTGAAAATAGAACATTTCTTTCTGTTCATTTTGTTTAACTTCACTTTTATTGTTTGCAAGTTTACTGTTTACAAATAGTTTTATGTTTTTTGAAATAAGGAATGGTAGAAAAATATAAGCAAAAAGTACCATGCCCGGAATCTGAAAATTTACTCTTTCCAGAACGGTTAACTTTGACATTGAATTGAATCGATCGATATTTGTTATGTAGTTTAAACACGCAATACAAATTGTACACATTAGACGTTGTGAATAGCCATTAAATACAGTTGATGCATCAACACTAACTAATCCTAACTAATCCTTTAACTAATCCTAAAGTAGAATAATTTTCTTAGCGCAAAACAGTAATTTCTACACTATGTTGTAGTTCGTCGAACAGTTTATTAAAATGTCAAAGTGTGAAGTTTCATTACTCTAAAGATACTGCTCTAACGTATTAAATATTACGACTATAGATAATGCTAGTTAAAAAATAGTATAAAAGTTGATTGTAGGATATTATTACATTAAATATTAAGATATATTAAATTTTAAACTGTAATATTAGACTTCGTAATACTTCAGTAGTACCAGACTTTTCCGATTAGTATTGTGTATATCTAGCTGGTTTTTATATGTTTAATACCTTATCATAAATATAAGAATAACATAAAATTTCTGGAAAATAGTTTTCAATACAATTTTATAAATATTTATGTAATAATAAAGTAATGAGATAGATAAATAGATATTTTGACACATCTGTTCAAAATTTAGTGAGTTCTTAAAGACTTAAATGATTCTTTTTATAATTATTGCGATATTGTGATAGAACGCAAATATAATTACGTCTAGATATTAAGATAATCGAATCGAAAAATGAATATTTCATATGATAGTTCTACATTTTCTGCCATAAACTTATATGCGACTGGCACTAAGGATTTCATCATTGTGTAATTCATATCCTTTTAAGCGCATTTTAAGTGCACATGAAATAATTTTTACTAGATTAAAGTTATTGTCAGAGTTCTAGAGAAAAAATGACGAAACCATATCTAAAATTTCCAATTGTTCCATGTTGTAATTAAATTGTTTATTATATTCAAATATTATTTGCAACTAGTCTTATTAAAGTCCACTAAACTCGATGCAAAGTTGCATAATTTACGTCGCTTCATTTCTACGCTAAAAACAATCCACCTCGGTTCATGGTCGTCATTTAAACATGGACAATATGGCAACTTAATATCGATTATCAATAATCAAGAAGTCAACAGCAACGTAAAGTAGTCTTTCAGCAAGTTTAGTAGCCCTCGGCATGTTCAACAATAAGGGTGTTTCAACATCAAAATCCTATGAACTCCATTCTGGGACTTTTGTACGTATAAGATAATTGTTCAAATAAATATGAATAAATTGTAAAAGAAACGTTGCACAATAACGAATATTCTAAATGGCAGAACAATGTAAATTAGCAAAATTTGTATTTTTGCAATTTTATGCATATGAATATTATATATATATTCCATATGATTTTGTTTCTTACAACAATCTAAATCAAGGAATTTTTATTACTGAAACTTTCTGCATAAGAATATACGTCTCGCATTAATTTTAATAATAATGTTTTAATAATATAGGTTGTATTATCAAACAATTCGAACCATTTTTGCAACATAATGGAGGAAGCTACCGTAAATTATTAATGAAAATAAAATACGTGTCATTTCCTGTGAATTTTATCAATTTCTTCTTGTCAATGTTATAATTATAGGATTCGTATCACGATCGATATTTGTAACAAGTAGGACTTTACATACGATTTACAATAATAATAACAAATAATATGATTATAATGATAGTATAATAATAATTATAATTGTGATTATAATTATAATAACAATAAATAATAAATAATAGAATTATATAATAATAAATATTCTTTGGGCAGATAAAATTTACAATTGTCGCATGAATTTAATGCAACGCGACGCGGAAAAAGGTCAAAACAATCATACAATTCCTTCCAGTACTTGATTTTGAAGTATTCCAAGTATTCTAAATCAATTCTATTACTTTTTATTCGACGGTAACCCACGTCTTGTTTGATGAAAACAGTAACGATATTAACCTTATTATTCTTCAGCAGACTATACTTGTGAGATCATTTATGTTGACATAATTTTCTTAATTATAACGGTAAAGAAGGTTTCTTTGAAAGATTTCTTACCATTTTTCAGTCCACTTACTAGGAATGATAACAACGCGTTGTTCCTTATTAACTGAAGTTAATAGATTTTCTATTCTTATGACTCACGAAATTAGCCAATTCAATATGATACCATTGCAGGGCAGTTGAAACGTTTTTAATTAACACCGTTAACCTTTTGGATGGCAGCAATGCATTTTCTGCCGATTTAAAGTTAATTCTGTCTTAACTGTCTAACGATAGTACTGCTAAATTATCGAATATCCAGAACCACTGACTTTGGTAACGCTAAAAAAACACGAATATGCTGATGAACTGTTTCCACTTGTCTCGATATGGTCAACGATTTAAGATTTGCAAACTATCGGCAGCGTGTGCCGCTTTGGTAAGCTGCCAGTAGACTCACAAAACTTACATATTCTACATAACCTTTCAGTTTTTATCAAAAACAAAAATATCAGATCCAAAATGAAACATTTTCACTGAAAGTTTGTACGATTTATAATATATATAATACATACAGTGAGTCACAAAATATTCGTACCCTTGCAATTACAATTTCATTTGATGTTTAAAGTTCATATCATAACAAATTGCTGCTTTTCAATAAACGATATATCAATTATTATATTATACATTAATTATTACATTATATATTCCCATCGATAAACGATAGAAAGTGTTTATTGTTAAAAAATATTAGTTATCTAAATTCAATAATTATAAGAATACGAATACTTCTGTGACTCACTGTACATGTAAAATTACAGAAATACGAAGATAAATAGAAAACTAGCAATATAAATACAATAATTTTACAAGAGAATAATTAAATTATTCCGTAAATGAGAGAAATATATCGAAGACTAAACGTTGTGGAGTATTAAATAAAAAAAAATTTGTTCGTACATTTGTTCACTACACAAAATAACACATTTTTCATATGGATACTCAGGAGACATCAAATTTTTACACAAGCTGGTCTATATTACGCGATTTAAGGGCGCCTGCGCTCTGAATTCCGATTCGAATAAAGCGAAACAGGGGAGCTTGACCCTTGGTCATTGGCGATAATACAGACAGTCTGGTCCGCAACCTTTACAGTGCTAGCATGCTATTTACGCAACAGTTCACCTCTTTGCCATGTCTTGCCAAGTATAAAAAGTGTGTACGAGCCCAAAATTCACTAGAAACTTTCGTTTTATCCGCTGTTGTTAGAAAGATTTCTAGTATTACGTCTATTGACAATCGTATAAGTTACACATAGCTTAATACTCAGATAGAGGACACTTTCGCTTATTTCGAATGAATTACATTTGCATATAAAACTATATTTTTCTCATTTATCTGTGAAAAAGTGAAGATATTCCCAAAAACAATATGTATAAATACAAAAAATAAAACATAATTTACTTGGAAGATTTTATTATAAATTTTCAAAATTTTACGGCTACGTGTAATAAAATATTTTACTATTTAAAATTAAAAATTTCAAGTCGCAGAAGTTTCCCCAAATTAAAGATTTTGTCGTTTGTATTTATTACTTATCCTTTGAGCTCCTCATTTGGCCATATTTGAATACAGTGACGAAGTAAGAAAGTAACTTACCTTCTTCAAAAGTGTTCTTTTGCTGCATTTCAGACATTAACAAGATTATAGTCGACATTAATTAACAACTAAGAATCATTTTCGTTTCTATTCGTTAGTGTATGTACACGTTTTAAAATCAAGAGTTAGTATGTAACTATGTGCTATACTGTTCGTTCAATAAATGATGTGAGAAATGTATTTCATGAATCGTGATTGTACTCATAATCGTACTCATCGTACTCATAACTGTATCACATACTTCGATATAGAACTATCAGTAAAAAATATGGATGTTTCGCGACCTGTCACTATTTCATAATTCTTTCAATAATGATCGCATCGAAATATAAATTTCAAATTTCTTGCAATTAAATAATCGAAACACAACACTGTGAAACGGTGAAGCATTTAAAAAAGACGAATAAAGAAATAGAATATAGAGTATATGCGTACAATCAGCAAGTACATATGTATACTGTTATCTTTCAATGTCAACGTTATTACCTTACTAATATTTAAGTACGATATCTCATTGGGTTATATATGTATATGGCCGTATCTCCTGACCATTATTATTTATAAAAGAAATTATTTTTTTTATAGGTCACGCGCGCCAAGCAAGGCGATGGACCGATACGAACGATTGGCGCGTCTTGGGGAGGGTAGCTACGGTGTAGTCTTCCAGTGTAGGGATCGGCAAACTGGAAAATTGGTAGCTGTTAAAAAGTTCCAACAAACCGAAGATGATCCTCTTATACGCAAAATCGCACTACGTGAAATAAGGCTCCTTAAGGTCAGTCGTTATGTTTAAAAATACAGTAATGTGTAAAATTCTCAGGCCACATATAGGTGTATATACGATATAATCACTATCGTTTGACTTATCGTTACTACAAACTATATTACATAAGTCACATGGTAACGATACAACAGACCAAGCATAGTCATTTCAAAATTTCTGCATCATCGTAGTCTTTATAATAAATATAATCGCCACCTGAAAAATGTCGATATTTTATTTATCAATATGGTACGTATATACTGTGTTTGAGATGATAAAATGACTTTATCAATATGGTACGTATATACTGTGTTTGAGATGATAAAATGACTTAAATAGAAAGAAGACGGTATCAGAGAGTACAACAAGAGTTTCAATATTTAACAACAAGTTAAATATAGGATCAGTCTATCTAAAAATAAGCCTCATATCTTTCTTTACTCCCCTCTTCTTCCAACATGGTTCTAGCCCTTTACGTATATATATATATATGTATACATACCTTCAGGTGAACGACCCTTTACAAGCTGAAGGTAAAGCTAAAGCTCGCAGTGGCTAGTCTCGAATTAAGAAAACTTCATTCGAAAAATATGGAGAGATTCTCTAAAGTATTATTATTTTTAATTAGAATATAGATGTTTGACATTTCTTAGAGTTTTTAAAGAAAAAAATATCGATCAGCTCGTGGAAGAAAAATTCGTGATCTTGCACAACAACGTAGCAGTATAAATTCACCGTCGATGTCGACTGCAAGAAGTGGCCAACGGTCAATACCGTGGCGGTCAATATCTTAGCGTGTTCTACTCTCGATGACCTAGCCTTATCGAAATAATCAGAGAGTTCTCTTCCAAACATATGCGCATTCAAACGAGCGTCCACTCTGTTCTGACATTTCGCCTCAAGGATATCTTCTTTCGTCCGTACAGTAAATACGGGGTGTGATGTTAATGATTTCCTTTCCACACGACTTTTGAACGCAAACGCTGTCCGCGATAAGAAGCCAAAGCGAAAAATTTCGTTCGAGCTTTTTCCCTGTTAAGATCTTTCTATTTTCTTCCTTCATTGAACAGCTTTTAAACTTTAATGATAAATCGCAATTTTTAAAACGAATATTTTTATGTAGCACATATCTAGTAACTAGTAAATAATTTCATAATGTTAGTATTAGAAAATTTCTTGGTAATTATTTAGAAGTTTACCCTCAACGTCGATTTCGATAATTTTTTAATATATTCAAAATCTATATAAACTACAAACAAAAGATAAGAATTAGGTTTGGTTTAGGCGTCATTTTATCAGGCCGCCGTAAAGCTAGAAATCCGCCGACACTAAACCAATCCAAGCTCAACCAGTTCAAGCTGCACTGCGCTACGTTGCCACAGTTACTGACACAGATCCTTTGCACATATCTGTTTCAAAAAGCACGTCGCCGATTTTACAATATACAGTTGGTCAGGGCGGTATTCTTTCGTTTAGGAAGGCAGGCGAAGACTGCCTCGTCATCAAGAAAAGGACTCTTTAAGAGCCTTCTGCTTTATAATGCACACAGCCTGTTAGAGTCTTTATATCCGTCATACATGATGTATTGTAGTAGAAACAACGAATGGATCTGGAACTTTCCAACGGGTGGATCATCATAATTATGTAGATTATTTACTATTTATAATTAAAACTTACTATCTGTTATTTATTATTTGCACATTTATTAAATGTATTTTTTTGTAAATTAGAATATTTGGTAATTAAATAGATACAAACTATTTTTCAAATGGTTTAATAATAGTAAAAAAACAAAAAAATGTTTTGGAAATATTAAAAAACATAAATAAAATCATTAAATTTTAGGATTCTGTCAAATATTAACAGTTAAATATGTCTACCTTTTCATTATTATGATATTAAGTGTTTTATATGAATTGTATATTTATTGTTTATTCTTTTTTTTGTTATTCGTTATTCGAATAAATTTTAGTTACTAACCGTAACAAGTTTATAAACAACTGACAAACAGAAAGAGTAGCGTGGCAATCAGCCGATGGTGGCATGAACTAAAGGTGCCGAGAGGAAAAGGACTTCTTTTGGGCCTTTGTGAGGTCTTTAACAAATTGCTCGCGAGGCAATCCCATGCTAGCGCGAGATACATAAGCCTTCGAGGCACTTGAACTTGGCTTCAGTAAAAATGATCCCATATATTCGTACAGAATCAGTTTTTTTTAAGTAGCTGGATCAGTTTCGCTTGCCAATGAAAACGGTCCCGTATGAATGTATTGAAACAAATGTTTTTGGATTGTCTTAGCTTGCCAATACTAATTTATACGCTAGGAACGCACAATTGTAGGTAATATTTATTGTGTATGGAATCTATACTGCCGACAATTTTTTGCGAATATCTCGGAAACTAAGGCTGAGCGATAGTTATATATATGAAAAAAGTTGTTCATAATGTTAATTTCTACACATATTCAGAAATCATCGAAATCGGTGTGGTGAAAGAAAGTTTATATAACATAAGAAGATAACTATTTAGGAAACTGACACCATCTTAGATTTACATGATTTTTTAATATGTTATACAAATCAACATTTTAAACAACTTCTTTTTTTGTATCTTACCGCCAGACTCTTCTAATTTTCGAGATATTTGCAGAAAATTGAAAAAAACTGTCAGTACTACAATGAATTCTGCCCTATAAATGTATCTATGATACAGTCACAAGCAAGGTCGATACGCCCGTCGCTTGGCAATCTGTTTACATCTATCATCCATTATTTATTTTTATTCCATACTTTACGAATCTATACAATCATTCACAACTACATATGAAGTGATACTGCAAGAAATTTTTTCGAAAATCTGTTCCGACGACAAAACCATTTTGTCCATCGAATATAGAGTAACGAAAAATAATTAATTAAATTCTTCATATTATGATATGAAAAGATATTCACAACGATAACTAATTAAATTTACAGTGCGCTACGAGGCGGCCGACGACCAATGCTAACGCATACATTGCTACGCACTTGTATAGACAGAATTCACGGTAGGGGTACTGATTGTTTCTTGCGAATATCTTGGAAATTAGAATCGAGCAACGTTTATATGCATAAGAAAAAGTTGTTTAGAATCATGCTCTCGACAAATATATTAAAAACTCATCGAAATAAAAAATGACGGCAAGTTTCTAAATAATTATATATTATACACAATAATTATATAATATACACATAGTGCAGAACAGATGAATGTTATCGATGTTGTAAGAAAACGCGAAACTCGAATGTCTGGAACAGTCGCCGGGCCTTAGTTGTCTTTGGCGAAACTTTGAGATGAGAAGGCGAACACTTGAAAGTAACATAAATTAAGCTTTCCTCCTTCCTACATTGTGGGCTAGCGGGCCAGCGAACCCTAACGGTTTCATAATTCCGACACTTAGGATTATACCCATTCATTCTTTATAAAATCGTCAACACGGACGAACGTCGAAGAATATCCTACGCGACTACTGTTATTTCAAATCAACGTAACGCTTGGTAAACGATCTTATACTTAACTCGCATAATTTTACCTTACGATATAGTACAAAATTTTTAGTATAAAAATTACTGTAATTCATAATGTATCAATCTTAAACTTGCTTTTATGTGTCACTTTCGTACTGTTGTACCAAAAAAATTGAACTATTGGTTGTTTAATCCTTAAGTTTCCCAAACTCATTGTATTATATATAGTATACTTAAAAAACGTTCTGATTATAAAGATAATTTGATTTCTAGAATCTGAAACATCCGAATTTGGTCAATCTTCTGGAGGTCTTCAGACGAAAACGGAAATTGCACCTAGTCTTCGAATACTGCGAGTACACGCTACTGAACGAAATGGAGAGATATCCGAGTGGGTGTCCAGAAATCACCACGAAGCAGCTTACATGGCAAATTCTTCAGGGCGTCGCGTATTGTCATCGACTTGGTTGCGTTCACAGAGATGTAAAACCGGAAAATATTTTAATTACAGCTGATGGAGTAGTGAAATTGTGCGATTTTGGTTTTGCACGAATGCTCAGTCCTGGTGAAAATTATACAGAATATGTCGCAACTAGATGGTACAGAGCGCCTGAACTGCTGGTAATTTTTTTACATAATATAATCATTTCTTTCCATTAATTTTTTAAAATTGCATTCTATACGTACTTATTATTCATAATTCGTTATCTCTAACTATTAAAATCTTTTGCGTGACAGTAACGATAAATTAGTTAAAACAAAAAATAAGATTAATATAGATATTAATCCAGCACACTAATAAAAAATTATATATTTTTTTGATTCGTTTAAATAATGTATTTTATTAATTAATTCACTGATGATATTTATTTGTATTATGCCTGGATCTTTTTCGTACTTCTAGATTTTATTGACTTGTATTATAATAATTAACTTATTTTTAATTACTAACAGAACGTGTTCTTCAACAGGTAGGAGATACTCAATATGGTACACCGGTCGATGTATGGGCAATTGGTTGTGTTTTCGCAGAGTTAATACGTGGAGAAGCGTTATGGCCAGGAAAATCAGACGTGGATCAATTGTATTTAATTCGAAGGACTATTGGTGACTTATTACCGAGACACATAGCTATTTTTCAGCAAAATGAATTTTTCGCTGGTATCACTTTACCGACTCCTCAAACCCTTACGCCCCTCGAAACTGCTCTACCTAATAGAGGCAATACAACTCTACAGGTGAATTTTTATTTATAAACGGTTTAAATAAAAAATTTTTAGTAAACTGATTATAGGAAGATTTAATTGATTCTATTCATTTCATTTAACAGCTTGACTTTCTCAAGAAGTGCTTGAACAAAGATCCTGACGAAAGATGGTCTTGTGAACAACTTTTACAACATTCTTATTTTGAGAATTTTCATTTCAAAATGCCCGAGGTTGAAATGGAAGAATTCGAAAAACTTAAAAAAAATCGAGATCGATCACGAGTATGTATAGTTTTATAATAACAAGAATACAATGAAACTAGATAGAAAAATACATGAAATTTTTCTTATGCTAAAAAATTTATATCAAATATTAAAATATACTACAAGATAATATATTGCATACAAAATAAATAACAAAAATACCCTTATCTATTGTATATCTATTGTATTTTAGAATAGTAATTACAGTCAAATGGTATTACCCCAACTTCCCAAGGCTGGTGCTTCAGTACAGAGTCAAAATGAAAATCGGCCGAGAAGCTCCTCCATGCATCATCAGCAGCAGGACTTCGATCATCTGCCTATGATTAAAGGCTGTAATTAAGCTCTTCTGTGATTGTAATATACTTATACACATATACATATATATTTATTTGTCTATTTATTTAAATTTTATAGATTTTCATTATATAAATTAATGATTGTTAATAAATTTTATTTTTGTTTTGCACGTTTGTCTTTATAACTCCTGAAGAAATTTTGTTTAATTAATATGATTTCCATATCATATATATATATATTTGTTTATTTATTTATTTATTTATTGTATGCATATTATATATAAATCTCAAAATAAAATTTTGTACAAAATGATATTATTTTATACTATTATATATATATTAGGTTGTCCCAAAAGTTTCTTTGGTCTTGTAAGGAAATAATGGATGTACCACATTCACTGTTTTATATTATTTCTGTCGAATCATTTTTACGATCATAATAATAAAAATAGAACAAAATGGATCATACATGATTCAATAAAATAATATAAAACGAAAAGAGGTTGTGCATCTATTATTTCCTTACAAAAGGAAAGAAACTTTTGGAACAACCTAACATATATATATACACACACACATATACAAAACATATTTATAAGGTACCTATATATTAATAGGTTGTTCTTCTTGAAAGTTACTTACAAAATACAGCCATTCACATAATTTTATCTTTTCTTAATTTTATTAACCATTATTATCCCATTTGTTATCCTAACTAAATAAATACCATTACTTCATTAAAGTAGTTTAATACTATCAACTTTATATACTAACAACATTTATTACGCATTATACAAATGTATTATATCTAATTATGTACTATCTTTCTTCATAATCTGCTTATAGACTCTTACAAAAGGATGTGGACGTCGATCTTCTTCTGGTACCATGTCCTGTATTTTATACCACACAACATGAAGACCAATAAAAGTAGCAGTGAACATCAAAAAATGATAATACATTTTTATATAATCTTTCTGTTTACGTTTATTCAAAACAGAAAATATCCAGCTATGTCTCTTATAAACCTTCTATATGTAAATCTTCCTGAAAAATTTATACATGAAAGGTATCTTTTGCAAACAAGATATATTTCATGCTTACTTACAAAATTTTTTGTCAATGTGTAATTAATCACAAATGTGTTAATAGTTATAAGTTACAATAACGATCCGCCACACTATAATCGTATAAACTTGATCGTGCTTGACTTGAATATAATACATAACCTAAATATGTACTTAAAATTGATTGGCTAATCCTGTTTTATATGCTCCATCAAAACTTTCCATGAATTTCATTTCGTAGAGTTTAATTTGGTAATTGTCATTTATCGATTATTAATTATAACACTCTGTAACTGAACAGTTATATAGTCAAAATAATAAACACTAGTGTGACTCTCGAATGTCACTAGTCAGCAGCCAATAGTTGCAACCGCAGCAATTAAGTTTTATTTACATTTACTGGCCTTGCCTCATTGGACAGACTATAAAGTATAAGGGAGTTTAATTCGTCATCTCCGATGCAAAAGCAAAGCCAAAGCATCGTTCCACAACCTCCAATTCTTACTGAGGGAAAAAAATTAACTACATAACTGTGTATATGGTTAGAAAAAAAAAAAACAGTTTAAACTTCGTCTTAGTAGAAATTAAATTATTGCCTTTTTTATTGCTATTTAATAGTTTGTAATGCGTAAAATTTGAAAATGCAAATCTTAGTTGTAGAAATCCAGCAGTTCAAAAATCACGCATATGTAAAATTAAATATTTGTAATGGCTGTAATTAGTTTTGTATAGTTATAAAAGTTTTGACGCATAATGTAAATGAACTTTGTCAAAAATTGACATATTAATGTAGCCGGCCGCCTGGGGCGGGGGGAGGAGGTCGAAATTTTATAATTACCAACGGTTGTTCGGTATTTCGGTACTCACCTACAAATTCCATGCTGTGATTTACTGTTCTTTGAAAACACATTTGATTTATTCCGCCTTACATACGTACATTAGCTATAGACAGCGACTCTACTCATTGGACGAATTGTGGATAGAAGCCAACATGACGTCAAAGTGAATTGTCAAATACGTTAAAAATGCTCAATTATATATACTCATAACTTTTGAACTGCTGGAATTTTAAAGTTAAGAATTGCATTTTCAGATTCTACGCATTGAAAACTATTAAATAGCAATAGATTTATTTCCATTAAGACAAAGTTCAGCCAAAAAACATTTTGTAAATGGAAGTTTTGGATGGTTTTAGGATAACATAAGTCACATATACATATTTCGGTAAAAAGCGGGAAAATGTTGCGATAATATTTAATATTTTTTAGATTTTAGATTGATTAAATGAAAGTATTAGTATTATATGAAAGTTTAATGTTTATTTTATATTTTTATTTATTGTTAATTTTATGATATTATCAATATTTCGAATCTGAAAGAAATATTTTCCGTAAGATATAATGTATATAAATGTAAGTAGTAATGTAAGTAATGTAATATAAGCATCTGCTTGTAATTATGCCTGGTGAAAAATTAATAAATACGGTACGAAGTACCTTTTCGTTATACGGACTTGTACTTTCAAGGTATATAAATTTTTTATGTATTACGTGTAATATTATGTAAGTATACCAAATCTTAATTTTATCTCTTAATTTTTATGAATAAAATTTTTTGTTGTTTAGGAAACTTAGCGTTTCACTTGCTAAGGAACTTCTAAATATAGAAGAAAATGAACGTGAAATGTGGCTGACGCAAGTAATAGAGCAAGTTTTAGCTCAAGATTTAAGTGATACACAGGTGACCATTGAAAATTTGAAGCTAGCAATAGAAGAATGTATAAAACCCAATGCGTTAAAGGATACAGAAACAGTACTAAGTGTCATAGATGTATTTGACATACCTAGAATTAAATATGAGTTATCTGAAAACAAATTTGTTTTGGAAACTGTAACACCAAATTTGGTTGCCGAAGCACAATATAAATCCGTACTTTTTAAGGATAGATTTGAGTTGCTCTGGTACAGAACTATGAGACATGAATTATTTATTCCTCCAATGCCCGGTGAAAAAAAAAAAGATTGGATTGAATTAGTACCAATTGAACATCTGTTGAGTGGAAGTAAAGAAGGAAATGTTTATGTTATGGGTCTTCTCTCTCAATTAGTAGAGGGTCAATATTATTTGGAAGACACAGGAGGTACAATAAAAGTTGATTTACAAAAAGCAATATCCTTTTGAAGCTTCAGATTTATGTAATCATTTATGTAAACATAAATATTTATAAAAGTTTCAGTATGCTAAATCGATCATCTGTCAATTGCACTTTCCTTAATATTTTATACAGATTTCAGGATGGTTTGATCATGGAATGCTCTATAGTAATAGCTAATGGAGATTTCAAGGACGGTATTTTACATGTAAAAAATTTAGGTTTTCCACCAGCAGAATCATCTAGTAATGCACGTGTAGATTTTGGCAATGCTAATACATTTGGTGGTTCAAGCGAATTTTCTTTGAAACTTTCTGAAAAACTAAAAACTTATGAGGATAGTAACAAAGATGGAATGATTGTTTTTGTATCCGAAATGTGGTTAGATGATAAAACTGTTTTACGTAAATTTAAAATTATGTTGGAAGGATATTCTGAATATCCACCTATAGCTTTTGTATTATGTGGACATTTTTTAAGTTTTCCTGCAAAACCGTCAAGCAGACAGAAATTGATAGAAGGATTTAAAAATCTTGCTGATATAATAATGCAATATCCAGATATAAACCAAACTTCCAAATTTATTTTTGTACCTGCAGTAGATGATATTGGATCACCAAAAATTTTGCCGAAATTACCACTGCCCAAAAATCTTACAGAAGATTTTAGAAAATATATACCTGGAGCAATATTTGCTACTAATCCATGTAGAATTCAGTATTGTACGAAAGAAATTGTGGTGCTAAGAGGAGATATTTTAACGAAAATGTGTAGGAATACTCTTTACTTTCCATTTCAAGGCAATATCCACGATCATGTAAGCTTTATTATGTTACCGATTGTTTATGTATATTGTATAAAAATGTGTAACTTCATTTTTGATAAATGTTTCAGTATGCTAAATCAATTATCTCTCAATCTCATTTGACTCCTTTAAGTCTTCCAATGTTACCTATATATTGGAAATACAACCATGCATTACAAATATATCCTACTCCGGATCTCATTGTAACCGCAGACGGATTTGAAGCATATGAAACTATCTATTCTAATTGTCATATAATCAATCCAGGATCATTTTCAAAAAACGATCATTCCTTCAAAGTATACGTTCCAGCGCTAAATTTAGTTGAACATTGTGCTATTCCCAAAGATATGGATGGCGTTTAATAATAAGTTATTATTGGTATTTGAAAATAAATAAAGTATTAACAAGTAAAATATTTTTGTAAATTCAATAATAATAGTAATTTACTGTACCTTCTATCTCTCTATGAACAATTGCATGCCAATTTTATACAGTATATATTTTCACATCACACTTCTTATAAGTCAAGTTTGGTTATTGAAAACAATTCAATTTTTATTAAATAATTTAATTATAATTAAAAATAATTTAATTTTATTTTATTCGTTGAGAATACTGGATAATTTCTTGGTCCGTGTTGTTTAGCAATGTAACGAAATAATATTGAAGAATAACTTAGTGACTGTTATGATCGAATATGTTTAGTATTATCAACATAATACACCTTAGGCAAATTTAACACTCTCCTCACTTCTCTTCAGATTGCCTAACAAATTTATATATCAGACTTTCTATATGGGACACAGGAAATACGCGTTTATTTAATTTTTTTTTTCTTATCGATTTATATAAATAGATACATACAATATTAAACACATGTGTTTCTACCTCTTCGCAATGTACATAACAATATTACAGGTACAGACTGGGCCCCGGCATATCTCAATTCACTGCGCTGGAAGCATAAGTCAATTACTGGCCGTTCAATTAAACATTATAAGGATCGTAACTTTGTAAAACAACGTATAACATATGAGATGCAATAATAAAACGTGATAGTATGATCTGCAAATATTACAATTTCTTATTAATAACAAGCTGAACTGCTACCAACAATACCAGCTGTACAGAAGTTAAAGGGAACATACGTAAGTTATGTAAATATAATAACTAAGACATAATTTTTGTTTAGCAAATTTTATAGTGTGTGTGTGTGTGCGCGCGCGCATATATATATATACACAAATATATATATGTAGAAACATTAATTTTTATTATTTAAATCGATCTTTTTTTCTAGCAGAAACTTTCACTCTTATCCTACACACACACACACACACATATACACACACGCTTTCTCGTTCTCTCTGTACATTATATAATTTTAGCAATCGTATACGGATTACGAATGCTGCAAAAATCTGCGTTTAGTGCTCCAAATATTTGAAGCTTAGTATCTTATCGATATAACGAACTTTCAATCGTGGTAAGTGAATGTTAAACTTTTATTACCTCTGAAACGTTCGATTAAGGTGTGAGCATTAGTGTTAGAAAAAACAGAGATTAATAGTTAATATGTATAATTATGACCTGTCAGGGCTACGCGCACATACTTATCGAAATATATTACACTGCCGCTATATAAAAAAAGAAGAACGCGTTATATCTATTGCACGTCCTTAAATCTTTATATACTCCGATGTCAGCACCTTCTACACTCTCAACTATATCATAATACAGAATAATACATAATAGTTTATATACCAGTGCTTTCTTCGTGTAACTATGTACAAGTGTATAAGTTTAACTAGTAGAGTTACAATTTCAGTCGACGGACGGTGTAACGGTCCTTCAGACTCCATGTCTCACGAACTCTCTTTCTTCGCGTGTAATTCTCCTAAAAAATAAATAATTAAATCAAATATGTACATATATCTTTTAAAATTTGAATAACATATTGTTTGCTTGTAAAGTTTTATTTGAAGCTACGTACATATCATATTGTAAAGGTTATACCGAAAAGATTTTTTATAATCTTACTAATTTTAGTTGTCCCTTTATTTAAAATTTACCTTTTTTTAATTAGATATGTATTATTTTGTTTTTAGTATCATCAATACATTTTTTAATTATTCTGATCAATAAAAAATCTATTATTAATAAAAACACGAGCTTTTCAAAATTGACAATGAACGCTTTGGCTATAACTGATACATACATATATTGTGTACCTACTTTCTCTTTGATATCTGCGGCAAGCTTGATTCCTTTCTTCCGCGTCGAAGTACCATAGAGTGATTGCATATCTGGTTTTGTATGCTGGCTGAACCTCGTGCGGATTTCTTCTATCAGACCAGAAGAACAATATTCTATCGAAGAGAGGTTCAATATCTGCCACTTGATCACGCCAGCCTTCTGGGAATATCCTCAAGAGCCCACCGTTTTCCTGATGATGCAAAAATAATATAATTTATTATTATATAGTATTATAAGATGAGAAATTATTTGAAATAAAAATTTACAAAAAATTTGCAAATTTAAAATGATATATCTCGAGAATTATTCATTTACTATATTATAGCATGTTTAAAAAATTGTCTGAAAAATATTTATAAATTTTGACAATGAGATAGCAAAAACTACGAATATCGAATTATGTTCTTGGTGCAGCAATTTTTTATATTTTAAATGTTTTTATTACAATTTTCCCCATCAAAATTGTAGGCACATGCAAGAGTACCATAATGAATAAAAAGAATAAAAAATGTACCAAAACAAAGTGAAAAAGGCATTTAAAAAAGACATAATATTAATATTAAAAGAATTTATAAAATAAGATATAAAAAAATGTTATTAATTTCTCGAAAACAAAGGATCATGCACTCAAAGTCTTTTGGAGCTGTTTTACCATCAACCTAAATATTAGGTTGTTCCGAAAGTTTCTTTCCTTTTGTAAAGAAACAATAGATGCACAACCTCTTCTCATTTTATATTATTTTATTGAATCATGTACGACCCATTTTGTTCTATTTCTATTATTATGATCATACATGATTCGACAAAAATAATATAAACAGTGAATGTGGTACATCCATTATTTCCTTACAAGACGAAAGAAACTTTTGGAACAACCTAATACATACATACAGCCAATTCATTCGAGATTTCGCAGTTCTTGTCATCTCCGTATGAGATGTTTTTTCTTTAATACAATTTACTACAAAAGATGTTCATTCTTTAATACATTATTGATGATAATTTATTACCAATCATTCTCATATTAAATATTAATGAGTCATGATATTATTTGTCGCAATATAATATTTTCAATGAAAAATAGAAAAAGTTAATGATTAAATTTACAGATGTGAAGATAAAACAATAGCGAAAGTTTAAATAAAATAAACATACATTTAAAAACATACGTACTTCTACTATTAATATTTATATAAAGATTACTTTTTAAATATAACGTATAGTAATATTTTACGTCATTCAGCATGAAATTGTCGTGATATAAATTCTTATTTCGATTATTTAGAATAATAATTAAAAATTTACACTAATTATTTAGAGGTTTATCCTCATCGCCGATTTCGATGATTTTTGAATATGTATGTTGTCAGTGAGTGGGGGGGGGGCTGATTCCGAACAACTTTTTTCCTATATATGTTAACTGTTACGCCCTAGTTTCCGAGATATTCGTAAGAACTGCCATTATTAGCACATTGAATCCTGTGCGTCTGTATCTGAAATTCATTATTTAAATCTTACCATTGATCTGGCTGTAGGTAGCGTAGAAGATTTAACTCTCTTCACCTTTGAATCTCTTAATCATTTTTTGCCTATATTAAATTTATTACTATTTTACGCAAGCAGTGCCGGTCTCCTCACTGCGGTCGGATTAAAAAAATTAACCCAAAATTAAACCTAATACATTGATGATATATATTTTTAATTGAGTTATGGCAGATATTTCGTCCAGCCTCACGGAAATGATCGGAATATCCAAATATTGTAATATCCAAGTTCGCCCAACTCTCGTTTATACATACTAACTATAAACAAATGATAAGAGTTAGGTTTGAGTTAGAGCATTATATTCGGCTATCATCGCGAGGCGGCTGGCAACCAATACTAACACATACGTTGTCGGGGACGTATAATTATAAGCAGAATTCACTGTATCGACAGCATTTTTGCAAATATCTCGGAAAGTAGGATCGAGCGGCCGTTACATGCATAGAAAAAAGTTGCTCAGAATCCCGACTTTAACAATATATTCAAAAATCATCGAAATCGGCGATGAGGGTAAATTTCTAAATACATCATTACTTTTTTAAATTAATTTTTTAAATTTATTTATTAATTTTAATTAATTAATTTTTTTAAGTCTATTGATTGATTATAATATGCATTTTCTTAAAAATTATCCACTTTAATAAAAAAAACGTCTATTTTTTAAGTTCGTTAACTTTTTAATTCTTTCATTCAAGCAAAATTTGAACACATTTAGAGATACAAAAATTCCAGGCTCAAAACCTGTTCGGAAAGTGGCCAATATAAACATAAGAATTTTACACAAGTTCATCAAGTTTCTCTTTAATCATATCTTTGTTCAAAAGATGTATGTATTCATTCGCGGTTAAAGATAATAGAAACAGGCAAACGTTATAAAATGAGACATTCTACAAACGGTGCTTTTATATTTTTCAAGACAGCATATGTTTGACAGCCCCTATTTTCCGTGTAGGTCAACATAAACATAGCTCAATACGAGATTCTTGTGCATGTGCGAGACAGAAGCGTTACATGGGGCAACTCACGTAGGCCCTAGATGCCCTTCGTGCTCTATTCAACTCTATCGCTTACCCTTTCTAGGAGTGTTCTCACTTTTAAAATTCAAACACATATGGTCGCACGTGCACGGTGAAGGGACATAATAAGGAAAGTACATGTGAGAACGAGTGCTAGTCATCATGCTGCTATTGTTATAATTTATCGTAAATTATTATGCGACTCTGGTTATTGTATGATCATTATAATTTATTATAATACAAGAATAGAAATATATACATACATTAATATAAACAAATCGTTATCTTTTGTACAGTTTGCAATTTGTTACCTTTTTACGACCACTTCTGATTTGGACTTAACGAATTTAACTTTCTCACAGTGTATCATTCAAAATATACTAAATTACAATATCCTGTATATATTGTACATATATTACCATCCGTAATATTATTATTAATATTTATTTCTTGTAAAAAGTTGGAAGTATGTACATATCTCTTATATGTAATACCAAAAATGCAAAGAATCAACGATAAAAAGAATTGCTAATTATTTTCTATTATTCATTTTGTGTTATCTTATTACACCGTCAAAAGGTTAAACGAAGCAGAACATTTATTCGAACCTAGTGGGGGTTATCTATAAAGAAGACCACTAAATTTTCTCACCATCTGTGGTTTTTCATTTAAATAATATGAATTTCTAGCACGATACTGTTGCATTTCTTGAATATACGCATCTCTAAAACTTCTACTTTAATGTGAATAAATTATAGTACAAATTTGTATTTTAAATTGAATTTGTAAAGTTGTGCTTTTCTATCTACTTACTATTTGTAACCAAACAAAAATAGATATTTTCGAAAGACTACGTATTTCACAAAGTCATTGAAGCGAAGGAAAATCTCACCCAAAGGGACGTCCTTGAAATCTATACCTCGCAGGAAATTAGTTTTCAGAAGACACATATATTAAGACTTCATTATTTTAATGGCTACTTTGGACTATAAAATTGTTCATGCATTATAGGATTAAAAAAGACAAAAACAGAACAAAAATTTAAGATCTTAATAAAAATCAGTTAGCAATGTAACATAAAACTATGTTTGCAAATTACAGATTATAACTGATTGATGAATTATAAAAGAAGGTGGAAAAACTTGATAGAATTTTCAATATATGTTGCTATACAAAATTTTTAGTATAATGATAAAAATGACTAAATATGTATTAAATTTTCATTTAAGTGATATAAATTTCTTTACAAATTTATTCGTGCTATGTACATAGATCGTGAAAGTTTTAGAAAACATTAATCCAAAAATTAGCAGAGTCGAGACGGGATAATTAAACTGGTTCTTACCTTGATATCCCAATCTCGATTAAGATAGTATATGGCTGTGATACATCTTCCATCTCGATTGGGGTTATCCACATGTTTCACGTAATGCGAACCGTGACCAGGATAACAAGCCACCATCGCCTGAAAAATAATAAAACGCATCATCTTAATCGAAAAAACCAAGCAGTCCTTGTAAACTGGCTTATATGGATTCGCAATCTGACTAATTGTTAGGAATGTAGATCTGAGTACGTCGTGAAATTTGTAATAACAGCTCGCTGATTTTTTAAACAGA
Source organism: Bombus superbus (assembly GCA_014737385.1). NCBI lineage: Eukaryota > Metazoa > Arthropoda > Insecta > Hymenoptera > Apidae > Bombus > Bombus superbus. The sequence continues at coordinate 1,256,132 of JACXIK010000043.1, read as the reverse complement.
AAGAGATAGATCATTCTATAATGACAACCATTTAAAATAAACTGATGCTCTTAAACATAAATCAAATTTAATCAACTACTTATAAACAGTTTTTTTTTATTAAAAACGACAAAATGACGAAGATAAATGGTCTCAGAAATTAAATAAAACAAATATCAGATATCGTAGTTAATAATCTTACATTATCAGAAGTTAATTAGGTGCGTAACATATTTATGAAAGACCAATATATTTAAAGTATTTGTTTATGCCATATTATAAGTGTGTGTATTTTCCCAAAGTCCTTATATTATTTTTGATTTTCAATCATTTTCTAAAAGATTAATTTATTAGATTTTTATTACAGATTATAGATTGTAATAAGTAGCGAAGCACTTCATATAGATAATGAAACGCATAGTTGAATTATTTTACGAAATTTCTATTTATTTTTTAAATATAAAAAGAATAAGAACTATTATAATTATCAATTCAAGAGTAATCAATATTAAAAGTCTAGAACTGAAGCTTCCAAAGCAATTTACTACTTACTTCGCCATTTTATTTTAGTCCTACATATGTATATTCAGAAAATTCCTCAATTATTAGTCGATAAAACTTAAAAATTATATAATTTTATTTGTGTTTTTATATTGCGTACCAAGCTATATGTATACATATAACCATCGAAAAGTGTTTTTATATTATACTTTAATAATTTTAATCAATCGATTAAATGGGCATTAGAGATAACGTCCTGGAAATATAATCGAAGTTGAATTATAATACTATAATATCTCTCTAATCAGCTTTTATAATTACTTTTCACGAGAATAATGTATGTTTCAGTTAGATTTTTTATTAGCGGAAAATTAAAAACGATTTTCCGATAGCATATTCTTCTTCAATCGATTCTTTGACAATTCTCAACGAGCTGGAAGTAAATTATATATTACGGAAATTCGAATACTCGTTCAAAAAGTTTTTCATGACTTCTAAAATTATATTTCTCAATGTATACTGATTATTTTTATTATTGTCTTACAATTTAACGATGAAATACAATTTATTATTTAATAAAAAATATTATTAAGTTAACACACATATCGCCAAATTTTACTATCTATTCAAATATAGGTCAATAAGTTAGTGTAAAATTATAAAAATTAATTAATATGGAAGGGTTATTAACGATAACTAATTATTATTACATACGGCGAGTTTAAAACATTTAAATGATGATTTATCTGCTTCCGGTTTCCAAAAATATAACTAAGGAATATAATCTAAAATTTATGGCGCGTATGCACCTGAATGAACAGTATCTGGAATGCTACATGCAGCAAGCCATAGCGAATGAAACCTCAAGCAGGTTTCCAGCTTTTCGTGAGGTGCAGCACGTAATGTAAGACAGCAGTATATTTTCTATTCCAATTCCTTCGTTTTCAATGACAGAGTTACGTGAGGTTACAACACGTCATTTTCAACACTTATACATAACGTTGTCACTTCGTTCTTTATATTAATAAAAGTTTTTAAATAAGTAGAAGATTTTGGTAAATCTTACAGTGCTTTATTTAAGTCCTTTTTGTGTCAGCTTTGACTTATTTATCAGTTTCAAATTATTTTTGTATTATGTTTTGGCTTCGTGAAAAATTCTGGAAATGAGCGTTGATCATATGTATGTAGGGTATATGTATTTATCAAATCTTTATGATTTCATATTTTGTAGCGATTTAAATTTTTTAAATGAACAGAGACTGAAAACATAAAACTTTAGTACATAGCTATATGATTTGTTTACTAGAAGAATGGCACAACTGAGAAAAGTAAATTTCTCAAGAAATCAATTCTACAACTTTTTGTTAATTACTCAACTATTAGCGAAGAAAAAAATATTTTTTTTTTTACAATTTTGACAGTCTTTATGCTTTGAGTCTTGAATAAAATATTGTTTGCATGTATTCCGTATTATTAGAAAAAGTAATTTTATTGGATAATTATTACTTTTCTTAGTAAACAGCTCATTTTTAGAGTTAATTTTTGCAGACATTTCAAAATTTATGATTCTTTAGATGTGTTAGTTTCCTATACAGTAAATACAGAAGTAAATACAGAATCTCACAACTCTGATGAGAAATTTTTATCACTAAATAAAGAATTCTGAATAAACATTAAATGACTCATTATCATCACAAAAGTACAATAACATCAAATAATTAACAAAAATTAACAGATTATTTATTTCTCTTATCAGCCTTACATGGATTTATACTCACTTCAATTAAATCAAGACTAGATATAATGGAATGAGTAATTTGAAAAAAGAAACAAGGGCCTCTCTACCCCAAAGTCGAAAATTGAGGTTTTACCACTTGTAATATCTTGAATCCTAGTCTCACTTACAAAAAAAGGAAAAATCAAAAGGAGTTTTAAAAGTTCACGTAAATAGTAAACTGTTGAATACACGATAAAGTCAATGATCTGAATAATTACTCAGCGGAATAGCATAAGACAATAGACCTAGTATCAAGTCAAAATAAAATGCTTATACGATGTAACTGGTAAATCATATGACTCACAAGTCGAATGCGATATTACCTATTATTCTCTCTAGGATTTAGTTAATACCTTTGCGACGCATGTACTCGAAGTACCTATTATAGTTTGGCGTGTAATCTTTTATAGAAGAAAATTTACGCTATTTGCACAGAAAATGATTGTTCTCGAATATAAAAGTTATTAGTATATATCAGAAAATAGAGTTTGTTAAAGTTAATCAAAGTTACCATATTAGCTTTTAGTACCTCTTTATCAAGCTCTTTCGATGAAATTATTACTCATCATACAAAGTATATGTATATAAAAAAATAAACCAATCAAAAGCCTTTTGTTTCAAGATTTGATGCTTATCTTCCGTTATCATCATAATTCGATATTAGGATAGTTATTTAAAAAACTATATTTTGGAACTTCCAGAATTTTAAACCTGATATCATCAAAAACGTTTACTCTTTAGATGTCCCTTCGCAAAATTTTATTTTCTGTCCCTAAGAAGAGAAGTAATTGAAAATATGAAATTTCACAAGTGTATGCTAAATCCCAAGAGGGTGAACCAACAGATCTCAGAATTACGTTACTCAATGCCATATCCTACTAACTACTCGTATGCTGTAACGTAAGATTTACGTCAATAAGAATTTTAGAAGACCTTCACGAGTACAACATATCCTTTGACTTTTCGTTCAAACTTTTCACGTCGTTAAGATCATTTTTATATATAGCTTTCATTTGCATATTGTTAAATATTTTAAAAATATATTTTTTCTCGCTGTTTCTCAAACATATAAAGCATAAACCGCAAATTTATTTTCCATCGATAGCAGGCGATTCAATAGATGCTTCTGATATATTAAAAACTCACGATGTCTGTCATTGATTCACGTAGACTGTGATTACTCCAAATGAAGTTTTCGAAAAATTATTATCCAGAATAAGTTTTTAGACTTATTCAGTCCTTCACTATGAAACCAATGAATCGAAATATCTTTTATATTGATATTTCTTTTCCTCCAAAATTTACGCTTCATTATTCATTCATTTATTCACTCTAAACTCGTATATTTACATAAAAACAAGTGTATTAACAAATGCGTCGTTTAATTTAAAAAATTCATCATATATTTAACTTAAAAACACATCCATGGATTTTTATATATTTATCAGATATTTAAAGACACAAAAACACATAGAATGTACATAATGTGAAAAGATATATAAAATATTCAAAGCATAGTGTCTGCTAAAATATTTTGCAAATTGCTTAAATACTTAATATTTCTTTAATTGCGTTCATAAGAATATGAATTTATATAAATATCCATAATCTACTAATCTTATTTATATCTATACAAATGAAACAATCACTGATTTTGGAGTTACAAGAAAAGATGTTTATGAAGTCTCTTAAATGTTTCAGTAAACGTAAACTAAATGTCGGTCTAGCTAGACGTATCAATGCAACGTTAAATAGCAAAGCAGTCAAAGGTCCCTGACAATGAGTGCGCACATGTGCCCAAGAGGGGCTGAGATAGTCAGTTACATAGTTTCTCCAGAGGTAGGGCGTATATACATACAAATACTGATCACAATTTAGCCTTGACCCAAATAGATCACTAACCTCAGTGTCCTTGGTACTATATTCAGCGGCGTGTATATTATCACGTAATCCACGAAAGATGTGTCACACGATCACTTTTTATGTTTACGTTTTGAAATCAGAAACGCAAATGTATAAGGGTGCGTCATTGTCATTGACGTAAGAAATCCATGGGATATGTATGCTTTGTCGTTACTAATTCTTAAAATCGAGATATATATGTTTTCCTTACTTAACGTTTAATATCGCTTCAATTGCAAAATGAGAAAGGTGTGTGAGAGCTTGACGAATCAGCATATTGTGCTCCATATGAAAACATGTTGTTATTTATATTATATTAGACGGTTGATTAATTTACTTTCTTTTATGAATTTCAAGAGATCATGAACTTTTTCTCAGAAGTAAATATTATTCGCTACTGTTAATTCAATATTGTGGTAAAAACTTGCTTTTGAATTCTATAGAGTTGCATTTGATCATATAAATGCGATAAACAAACGACATAAATCTTACTCCGACAATTGATCACTAATAGTAAACAAAAAAAATAGTAAAATAAAACTATTTACAAACAAATTCACATTATGTATAACAATGAATTTCCTTAAAAACACTTTGACTTCTTCAAGGTCTCTATCGAATTACCGAAAAATGCGCATTCTAATTCAAGTAAATAGACACTCGATACGCATTCCCTAATAATGATACAGAATGGCAAATACCTTTCACTGTGCCAAGTATAAACGATACAAACGAAAAACCTATTCGATAACAAAGAACAACTTCCAGACACGTATACGGTTCAATCGGAAACATTTTTTCTTCAAAGCGATCGTATTTTACCACATTCAATATTGATATTCATATCGATAGTATTCAATAACTATTGTGCACCATCGAATCACCTTGAGAGGCGGACAATTGATACTGAGCTCGACGCCGTGCACATCGTTTTGTTTTAAACGTTAGAGGCAGCAGAAAAACACTCGTGTAATCAGTTAACTATTATCTTTTTTAATTTCCGTCGCGCCATTCGACGACAAAAATTGCTCGAGCATATTAAATACGAAACATTCTTTTTTAACATGAATCGTAATTGGCTTAAATTGACAATAACCCGTGATTATGCGAATTATAAGACATATACAGTCTTAAAAGTGTGCGTACACTTTGTTTGAAATCTTTTTTCTTCTCTTTTCTCCTGGTGACCTCGTTATCTGTAGACTGATACGATATATTATAGATAAACTGCAACATCGAGACAAAACATTCGATATCGTACACTTTACGTGCAGCTCGTCACGTTCTTTAGATAAGGAACACAACCTGCCAAAAATACGCTATCGCGATAATAACGTAAAAATCGTTGCGATATATTACGAACAGTAGGGTCAAAAATATGTGAATTCTTGGTGCAAATACGCGACAGAGTCGTCTGATATGAATACTGCGCACAGTGAAATTTGTATTATCGTGTTTATTAAACCGAGCGTCAAACGTCTGTGTGCAATCTTTGTCCCTTTGTTTGGTACAAGTTTGAAGAGAGATTGAGAAGATGGTACATACCTTTGAATAAGGAAGAGAAAAATAGAAACGAGGAGAGAAAATGATACATACTTTCGTGTCGCTGGTTGTGGAAAAATCTGTCAAATTTCAATTAATCCTTCATAATATGTGCAGCATTTGACATTTTATTCCAAATGGTCTATGATTAGTAAGTTACAGTTTAAAAAAATGCATAATTTAGATAGGTATATTTTCACATTTTTGTAACCAACAGTAACAATACGTTTTACTATCTTTTTAATGAGTACAACTCCCCGTTAACGTATTTTTATTTATCTTTATAATTTTGTTTGTAACACAAAAGAATATAAGAACTGGAAAAAATCGTACGAAATAGAGTGTACAATATAACTTTTACCGTAAAGAGTTGAAAAATCTGTTTTTTCTTTGAACTTCTAAATACTTCTTCGTATTTTTTAGCAATGTTCCGTATGGGTAAAACATAAAATAAACATCGGTGAATTTTGGTAGGTTTAGGATTTAAGATTTAAATTGTCTACTCAAGTGCAATCTTATTGTTAAATTTAGACACTACCTGTATGGATGGAGTAATAAATAATAATAATTTTTTCGACACGTTTTCGAAATTTTCCTACATTTCAAACGTTGATTGTATGTTAAAACGTTTTACTATCCCAGGTATTAAACTTTAGCTCATTAATCTTTCTTCGTTTGTTTTTTATATTCATTGTTTTCTTAATAAAAGTTCAATTTAATAGAGGAAAAAGCAATAAAAATTGTTTTGCATGTTTGATGGATAATTATATGTACTACTTATTTTGTAATTTATGATTGATAATTGATGATCATACTTGCGATTGAACGATTTTAATGAATCATATGATTGAACTCGAATTATTATCAGAACTGCAACCACTCAGCCATTTATATGCAATGCAATATGTAATATCAATTGCGTTCAAACATTTTTAATAAATCTCGCAATACTTTCTTCAATAACAACAATTTATATCGAAAAATCTCAATATTTCTCGCTTTGTGTACAAAAGATGACAGAAACATCAAAATGAAAAATATATTTCTGGATATTCTTTTTTAATATCAAATTTTAAGATAGACAACCTATGCAAACGATTAATAAAATTCTGATAATTCTTACCGTATATACAAATGACGTACAATTTAGTAAATATATATCCTATTGCGATGAAATTTCTGAACGTACCTAAGTATGTAAAAAACGAAAAAGAGGCCATAGCACAAATTCCAGAAGAATGAATGACCGATCGATGTTTAAATAAATCTGCAGAAATGGTATTATGAATGACGTAGTTTATATTTCTTATAAATTACGCATTGGCTATTGAAAATTCTTTTTTGACATTCAATTAGCTTTTAATGTAATATTTTTAAAAGATATTAAAAATTAGAACCGAGAAATATTTTATAAGGTTAATACGAATATCAACCGTCAACTACTTAAGTATCATTTGCTCGAAAACAAGCCGAAGATGAAGGTTATTTTTGAATCACTATTTCTTCACAGATATAAATTCAAAATGTAACGAATATAACATTCCGTTTAAAAAATAAATAAGAGAGGTACGACATTTACGTTATTCATAGTTCAACAGTTTGTATAATACAACTGGTTTAAGTGGACGGTTAACGTTAACACTTTTGTACAATATAATTACTCACTGAATTATATTAAATTTCGAATTTATAATTATACATGATATGTATTTTTTATCACAAAAAATAAATTAATTAACGAAGAATATACTACAAATTTTACTAAAGCTACTTTGTGAAAGATAATTTTTGACAACCTTAAATTTCACAGCCGTTTAAAGAAGCAAAGCCACGTCCTATCCTCTTCTAAATTTGCATTACTTTTGATATACAGCAACTATGTCACAATCGGATTTTTAATATTTGAACAATGTCCAAGAATTATTTCAAATCTCATTTCATTGAAACGAATATTCGTTGTAATGTGACAACCAAATATTTACAACTATAGTTGCAATGCAACTAATCAGCAACAATTGAGGCAACAAACCGAAAAGGAATGGAAAAACATCCGTATATTATTCATTTAAACGAAACAGGTATTACGTTTCAGGGGAAAACCGCTTTGCTAATGTTATTGCACGTGTTTCATAGAACCGAAAGGAAAATATACGACGTTTGTTACACTTCGAATACGGAAAATATTTCTGCAGTATGAGTATGAGTCACCGATTAGAATCATACAATTTTTGTATAGTAGACGATATTCATAGTACATTCTGCTTTTAAGTAGATACATAATTACATAGACAACTGTAAAAATTCTTTATCAAAGGTAACTTTGTAGGCGATACAATGTTTGCCGCGTACGAAGCATGCAACTTAGTGACGTGAGCTAGGTTGGCGTAGTTGAGTTACTATTGATTGTTCGGCAGTTGTTGGATCAACCTTCAGAAAAATGTATAAGGTATTAATCTATTTTAATCTTAATAAACATATCCTTACATTCTAAATTTTAAACAATCATTTAAATTTTAAGTAACGCCTCTCTCTACGCTATAATACCATTTATGTATGGTTATCCTAAAACGATTCTTCGTAGAAAAGATTTAGTATACATCGCACATTGAAGAAGGAAATATTGTTATCTATGCTCAATTTACTTCATATTTCTCTCTCTCTCTCTCTGTATTTGTGTATGCGTGTGTGCCATAAATTATAAAAATTTTCACGCGCTTCAACATACTAGATTTTACCAGATTCCTGCTGTTACATTGCCATAAAGTTTTCATTTATTACCTTTCCTAGTAATTGAAATTCTCTTTCTACAAAACATGTAAAATTTTGTTATATTTTTGTATATGTATAGTGCAAGTTTGGAATACATATTGATAAAAATGAAAATATGACACAGTCAGAAACGTAAATGTTAAAAATTTCAAAATGGTGAACGATAACGGCCAAAAATAAAGAATTTCATAATAATATAGTAACGAAAAGTGATTTTCATTTTGTATTAATCTAGAAAATATAAGATATGAAAAAATGTTAATATAAAAAAAGGAACGAAGTTTAATTTAGAGAATAGTTTAAAGAACGATATTGATCATTAAAATTATTAATTAACATTGCTAATAATAAGAGGCTGAAACTTGTCATAAATATACACTTAAGACCATCGATCTTGAACACATCGTCTAAAAGGTCCTGTGATCGTGTACCACGAAAATGAAAGTGAGAAATTTTAAGTCGTTTATTATACATTTGCGTATACTTGTATTTTTTAAATATTCATATAGTAACGCAAAAATCTCTACTTATCACGAAACAGATAGTTAAATTTTGAAATGTAAAGGAATACCGTGAGCCGTAAAGCATTGTAACGCGGCTATTATAATTACAAATAACACGGAAGATATGTCATACTGATCAAAAAGTCAACAAGCATCGGTAAATACCCTCGTGGAAACGACACAACGCTAGGGAGACGAATGAAATCGTTTTCAGACATGATTGGCACACTCTCAGCTAACTATAATGCTATATAATATATAACGCTCTAACTATAGTCTAATTATATGCGCAAATGCATATGTAGTTTGTATGTATGTACGTTTGTACCTCGTTGATTTTTTCACCTTCACGAAGGTTAAAGAGCGAGATGCAGCCAGCCGGTTGTAAGGATTTAATCGAAAGTGAACGGCCTAATGCGAATATATCGGTCACTATCGATGAAACAACTATGTATTAAAGAATGCATAATCTAAATATTACATTTAAAAAACAGATAATTTGTCATATTTTTTTATATTTAATAATATTTATTATTTGAGTTTCATATGATGGATTTCACATTTATGCAAGATTATTCTTTCTAGCTTATGGAATTATTTAGTCATGGAATTGTCTGTCGAGTCATTTTGTGTACAATAATCAATTACTCCAAAAATAAAGCATAAAATAAAAAATTTTAACTTCTATTAAATATACTTATTTGTCAAAAAAATAAGCAAAGAATATAGACACCTAACATATTGCACGCTGTTCTAAAAAAGTATTATGTTTTATATTATGTTTATTGGTAATTACTAATTAATTTGTAATTATAAATTGTAATTATTTTCATAAATGTTCTTCGCACATTGTATAACCGAGAGTTCGTCCAAACCTGATAGAGAAGAACTAAATAAATGTTCCTTTCATTAGAATGAATTCGCGTTAAATAATGCAATGTTTCAAAATATTGTCAGTAATACAGCACAATTTTTGAGTATTTTTAAATGAAGTCATATTGATCCGAAATATCGTTACGCAATGTCGCGTAATTTTAACAATACACAATTATCTAACGATAGAATTCCCCTTAAGATGAAGTACCTCTTCTAGTCTATATAGATAGCAATCTTTTATATACGACCTAGAATACATAAAAAATGTGATTTGAATCAACGAATTTCAATATTATATCATCATTTATCGTCAGTGAATTAGAATTCAACTTCAGCAGGAAGAAGTGAATATGTTTTAAAAACACATTTAATCATTGCCGCAATTATTTTCCTCTTTGTACTTCACTCCACGTGCAAAGGAAAAGTTATGATAGTTAGGCGGTAGTTCTTATATTTATACAATATTTACAATATTTTCAATTCCCAATTCATCGAGTACTGTCAGAAAATGCAAAAAACGTTAAAGGAGAACGGTATCCAAAAACGAAGTTTAACTTAATTAGATGGGAGATTTGATGCGAGACAACAAAAGAATTCGAAGTGTATCGAATATTTTTTTACGAACTATAAATGGAAACAACAACAGAACGGAGCAATATGTTTGGTTTAAAAATACGTATTCACTTGTTTCTTCGATTTCTGAAGAAACAAGAACTTTGTTTAGTCTAGAAGGAGGATAAATTACGGTAGTAAGATTGAAAACTTTTTTTTCAGACTCTTAGAATTAGTTGCAACAATTTTAAGATCACGTTCACTATTCCTCTTTACTTCTATTCTTTATTGTTCCTGTTTTATGTATCTTAATACAAATGTATATTTGCATTGCATCACAATAATATTTAATATCAAAAATATATTGAGTTTCGTAATATGTACATTCAAACAATCTTAGGAAATATTACTATATATAGTAATAAATAATAGTAATAAAATAACTTAAAACAGTGATAGTCATAATATTATGTAGAATATCTGCACATTACGGAAGATTAACGAAGAGAAATAAGATCCGCTGTCATATATTGAGAAAACAATGGCAAGTTATTCAAGAGTGCATAACAAGTTATTCAGCTGGATAAATTTATTTCAAAACGCAATTCAATTTTATAGAAGAAAAAGCGAGTCGAAATAACCTTAAAATCTTTATATGCAATACATCAATTACACAAAAATTCAATTCTGTCATTTGGTTTCCTGTATGGAACCAAATAAGCTTCAGATGAACAATTTTGTACTTATTGCAGGGAAAATAATCAAATGTACACGAACATACGAACCAAATGTAGTACATATCATACGAATAAAGTATGTACTTGGGAAAACTACACTTCTAAGTCGTAACTGATTATTGATATTATTACTTAGGTCTGTCTATATAACACCTTGTATCGTTCCATTCATTCGCTCGCGGTTTAGATTCTGTTTATGACCTTACGGGAGACAGGATGCGTAATCGATAAAAACACATACACACTGCCTACTTTCTGGCATAAGAGACGAAAGAGAGAGTCAGTGAAAAACAGGGAGAAAGAGATAACTGCATAATTGTATGAACGAGTCAGCCGTACGGCGTACGTGACCGACTGCATTTCGTGGTTTACTACTCTCGTTTCGGTTCTCTGTTTAGCGCACGAGCTACCCGAAAGATCACTGCAATTTCGGGATCCTGACCTTCTCCGCCTACCATCGCTTCCTCTCTCTCCTTTTTGGCTGCTTACGAGATTAAACACCGATGCTTCAAGGGACGTAAAAGATCTGCTTTTTCACTGATATGATACATAGAGCGAACACGCGTCCCCCCGTTACCGACATCGTTCATTGGACTTTTAGAGCAAATCAAGAAACGTGGCATGGCTTGCATCTCAGTGATTAATTCGATTGCTACAGCTATCGTGCGAAACAACAGATCATTTTTTCTGACCAATGTTACTAATATTTCCGCATTTACATTGTTCTCGCGATATTCAAGAAACTACTTTTTCATTGTTTTATATAATTCTCGTTCTCCGTAATGATATACACACATAGATTGGAATTTAGTCTGATGGTCACTTAAAATTAATAACATTTTCAATCTACTGTTATCTAACAATTTAAATATGTAAATATCGTAACAAATGTAATTTCTTAAATACTCTTTTTACACGTATAAATAATATTGTACATTTTTTATGACAACAAATAAAATATATAACTTAACATTATCATTTTTATAGTTTAACAAAAACCATAAATTATAACAATTATGTAAAAGATTACAATATTGGAATAAAACACGAGTAGTTTATTCAAACATCTTAAACTATCAAAATATTCAATTGTTGAAAATATATGTATATGATCGTGTATTGTATTTAGAAAAAAAAAAGAACAGTTTTATTACCAAAGTTTATTTCAAATTATAATAGCTATTCAATTATGCGTTCAATGAATTAATATTTTGCGCATAATCAAACATTAAACAAATTTACTATATTAAATGAATAAATGAAAAATTTTCCTTAAAAAAATATTTTCAATGTTTTTGAAATTGATTTGGAAATAAAAAGGAATACTCTATCAAAACTGTAGAAATATACTAAACTTAAATGTATATAGACTTACGAGAATGTGTTTATATATCTACAAGTCTTATTAATAGGCATTAGTATATCAATTAATGGAGTATTAATACATATCTTATTAATTATTAATACACATTTTGAATTCACTAATGCTTACTTATGATTCAAATAGTATAAACATAAACTTTGACAAAGTAAGAATATTCAACACAATGCATAAATTAAAAAAGATTGAAATAAATATAAGGCTAACGTATACTTTTGTCGTATGTAATGATAACAAAACTATATGATATATAAAATATGGGACTATTTTTATGCTTACCTTTGTTCTTCCATTAATCGTGTAGTTTCCCATTTTCCCATTGTTGCACATTTTATTTGCCCTCATAATGACAGCATCAACTTGAGATATGAGCATTCCAATATTCTGACATTGTTTTTCTTTTCCATCAAGCCACGTTATTTGATCACCACGAATTGTCTTTAAGTCATTTGCACCTGCTTTATTAGAAACCAATTGTCCATCCTTAAATAACCCAGCACTGTACATATTTAAAACTTCATTTAACACTGCAAAACCTTTTTCGGTTCCTAGAAAATTGTCTACCACGCACATACCATACTCATCCATGTCTCTAATCACATTTCTGCTTATATCATCTATTAATTCTTCAAGATTATTTTTATTTTTATGGAGGAAAGGTGGTAAAAGTTCTTCTTCGCGAGTTAAACGAACCTCTGGAAAGTTCTTCATACCGTTATGATGTTGTGTAGGCATATCTAATTCATGGTCCTGTAGGTTATCTAGGATTCTTGAACCTTCTAGAGCAGGATTCAACGATTCTGTTCTGGCACCTAAGATTGTGTCTTCAGAACTTCCTTCATATGTTATGGGAGAAGTCCATCCATCCACTCTATTAGTACAAGTACCTTTTGTCTTAGTGTTATTGGGTTTCCTCTTGGAATTTCGACTATCCTTATGATTTGATTGTCCTTTTACCTTTTCTATCTGTTTGTTGGTTCCTGTAAACAAAAAAATTATGCAACAATTATTAATTAAAATAAATGAAAGAAAGAAAATTTTATTTTACAAAAAAGCATACATATTTTATAATATATAATATATTATTAGCTAGTAAAAGATTACACAACTCTACAATTCTAACGTGAAATAGTTTCGTAAAAAGGCACGTGGAAACAAGATCAGGTTTCACGTACTTCCAAGATGTTTCCCGTTATTATGCACTTCTGGAGCAGCATTCGAAGCTCGCGTTCTTTCTAACACCGAGTTCTCGTTTAGGTTAGAAACCACTGGTGTAGTTAAATTCTGGCAGTTTCTTAAGGAGGATTCCTTTTTAACAGATTTCAAAATGGAATTTTGACTAGCAGCCGAAACAGTATTTGATACGATCGATTCCACAGAATGAGTCGCACAAAATTCTTTGTGACGTTTCCAATCCCGCCTCTGGTGTTCTTTGGTGCAATAAAAGACGGCCTTGCACCGTGAACACCTTAGCAGCTTGTCAGTTCTGTTACAAATAACACAGCCCACCGTTGTACCTATTTGAACATCACCGCCGGGTGTCTGCGCACGACTGACTATCGGTCCGGACATGTTTCGTCGTTTATTTAGCGACCACGAGTGTCGACGACATTTCTCCAACGAGGGAAGTCACACACGCACTCAATATGCGTATAGTACTAGTGCGCTATCGAGACTCTGCAGTGCTTATACCGCTTATAGACGTACGAATCGTCGTTGGTTTACATACTACATATATGTATGTTATCGGATCCGCAAAAGAGCTATTGGTGAAACGACGATCGAAACACGGATGCTTTTAATGTTCTTCAGTTCTTACGTTCTTACTACGTGTGTATGTAATCCTATATACATACGTATACTCTGTATCGAGTTTCTTCTTTGAAAATTCATTTAAAAGTTAGATATACGAGTATATATTTACTATTTTGACTGTTCATTGTCCTTAAGAGGGCGCCACTTTATGCTCATGTTTTTGCGATCAAGAATATAAATTCATTACATTTTGCAATTTACGGAAACGATCTTTGACTTTGACTATACATCTAGTTTTAAGCAGTTCTTATATCATTTATGAGTAATACATACGTAAATATTTTAAAGAACAAAAGTCTGTTATTCAATACAGAAGGGGATCTGTATTAAATGTAAATGAGAAATAAATACGTTGTTGCTCATGTAATTTTATGCTAAGCTCGAATTACAGAGAAACGAATACATAAAAATTTGGTACAGTTTCCTGACATAAATATACATAGTGAGATTATTGTAATATTATATAAATTCAATGTATAATATATATCTATAAAATGTAAGAAAATGTTTCAAACAGCAAATCTCTGTAGATACTTATTTATTATAAAAAATTCATGTCGTGACTGAATGGTATTCCTTATATTTTGATTTTTAAAATACATAGTATTAAATGTGAGATTTTATTTCTTTTACGAAAAAGCAGTTGTTTCCATAGTTACGATATTCCTCTTGTATCATAACATTACATACTATACACACAGTATGTGTAACATAGTGAGATCATTAAAATTTTGTTGTATAGAAACAATTCAATGTTTTGTGAATAGAAAAATTATCCTAAGAAGATGACTACTTTTATACCAAATGTGCATATTAAAGATGGAGAATACACAAAAGCTATTTATTCAATGGTACAATTCACTTACATGTCAGAAATTCTATTACTTCTTTAATCAATGTTTAAAGTTTAGAGATTGCTTAACTATTTAAAAATTTGTTCCTTTAATTATAAGTATATAATTAATATTTAAATAGCATATATCTATTAAAGTCAAATGATAAATTTTAGAAGCAATTTTTTAAAGTATTGAATACAGTATAGAAATCAATTTTCAGATTAAAGAACAACGATATTCAGAAACAATAAAAGTTTTAATTATTCTTCTAGATTTTTACCCCATTGTATGTATGATTATGTTGAAATATCAATTTCTTTATCAATATGTTCTCTGCTAATAACTTATTTTACAGTCTAGGCCTTGTTTGTCTCTCCTTGCTCATTGTTATTTTTATACACAAGATTTCATTGCTTCTGCACAATGTTATGAAAAATTAGTTCAATTATGTCCTAATGAAAGTATATATAAGTTGTATCATGCTCAATCTTTGCACCAAGCATGTATGTATCAAGAAGCTTGGACAATATGTTCCAACATCATTAATCAAAGCAATTTGGAATTTAAAGTAAAGAAACTACAGGCAGCAATAAAATATGGGCAAGAAGATGTTATGGCTGCGAAAAATCTTGTAGATCAATGTCCATTGGATGATGTTGATACAGAAATTAATTTAGGATGTCTTCTATATAAGGTACAAAAAGTACCAAAGGAAAGGAAGTAAAATTTCTGTTTATGCAATAATGTATACTACTTTCTTGTTTAGGAGGAACAGTACGAACAAGCTCTAAAAAAATTTGCAAATGCATTGCAAATTGTAGGTTTCAAGCCTCATTTATCGTACAATGTGGCACTTTGTTATTTTAAATTAAAAGAATATTCTGCATCATTAAAACATATTGGTAAAATTTATATTGTTATAAATCATTAGGTTCATAAGCAAATATTTAAAATATAATATTTTATGTTAACACATATAATGCATATGATAGCTGATATTATAGAACAAGGAATAAGGGAGCATCCAGAATTAGGGGTGGGTATGACAACAGAAGGTATAGAAGTACGCAGTGTTGGAAATACATTAACACTTCATGAAACAGCTTTAACAGAAGCATTTAACTTGAAAGCAGCCATAGAATATCAATTACAAAATTGTAATCATTTCATAGTTCAATTTAACTTTTTAAGTTTCCACAGTATATTTAATATTTTATGCTCTTTATTTGCTGCTTTTAGATGAATCAGCAAAAGAAGCATTAACAGATATGCCTCCTAGATCTGAGGAAGAACTTGATGCTGTCACTTTGCATAATCAGGCTTTAATAAATATGGATACAAAGCCAAGTGAGGGATTTGAGAAACTTCAGTTTTTACTACAACAAAATCCATTTCCACCTGAAACTTTTGCAAATTTATTATTGTTATATTGCAAATACCAATATTATGATCTAGCAGCAGATGTTCTTGCTGAAAATGTACACTTGACTTATAAATATTTAACATCAGTAAGTATGATTTTTATTATTATATTGTTAGATACACTGTAAATTCACAGATGTTCCAAGAGAAATATTTTAATAACTTAAAAATATATAAAATCGGCATGAAAATTAATTTTAAATTCTAGTTTTTATGCTTTCATTCATTAGCATATTTAGTTTTTGAATGTTTACACTTTTTGGTATGTTTTCCTGAACTTTCTGGATGCTTTCGTTTATGGGCTTTCACATCATGACTAGAAAAACTATCGCTAGAATTTTTATCACTAGAAGAACTCTCATGTTTTTGCTTTTTCTTCTTTTGATCTTTAGAATATTTCTTCTTTTTCTTCTTAATTATATGTTTTTCATCAGAATCACTATCAAGTGTATCTTGTTTGATTTTTTTGGCTTTCTTTTTCTTTTTTAATTTCTTTTGTTTATGTTTTGTGTCTTTTTTGCTTATATCACTTTGTATTTGAATAACGTCTTGTTTTTCTTCAATTTCTGGGATCAATTCATACCTTTTTCCATCAAGACTCATAAAACAATCTCTAGATAAATGACCAGCAGTTCTACACTTCGTACATGTAATGTTAAGGATTGCTTCTAATTGTATAGTTCTACGATCATGTTTTTCCATAGGTTTTTTCTTTTGCACATCTTTTTGTAGCTCTATTCCATTTGGATCTAAATCTGTACCATTTCCTTGATTTACATACTTCATAGATAGTCCTATTTTGCCATCATGTCCGATATAAATAACTTTACACCATATACGTTCTCCTTTTTGTAAAACTTCTGCAGCATTATCGATATGAGCAGAGCTTATCTAATGAAATTATAAAAACATATAAAATTACAAAAATACAAACTAATTGTATTGTGGAATATAAATAAGTTAATTCATTGCGAATATATTTTCCTAATACCTGTGATTTGTGTATTAATCCCTGGGAGGAACAACCTGGAATTCTGATAAAAGCTCCATAATTTTGTACAGATGCAACTTCTCCAAGAAATATTTGATTTAATTTGCATGTAGTCATTTGTATAAAGGTATTTAGGCAAGAAGCAACAACAACAAATAAATATCAAACATGATGTAAAGGTTAGGTTTACTCATACTCATAATGCTAAATGCAGGACTGTAGCAAGAAAATGAATTTTAGAGTGCAGAGAATGATAAATAAAAATGTTATTAGTATATTCTTTTATTCGATACAAATTCATGGAAATTAAAAATAATATGAAAATTTGTATTATAATTACAATAATATTTATTTCTCAGTATTTATATGATTTTCTGGATGCACTAATCACACAACAAACTTCACCAGAAGAAGCTTATCGCAAATTTGATGATCTCGGTAACAAACATATGGAAATATTGCGAAAAGCAACAAAAAGAGTTCAGGAAGCACGATTAAATCATGACGATAGCGCTGTTAAAAAAGCTGTTAATGATTACGAAGAAGCTTTGGAAAGATATGTTCCAGTTTTAATGGCACAGGCTAAAATTTACTGGGAACTTGGAAATTATACGCAAGTCGAAAAAATTTTTAGGAAAAGCGTCGAATTTTGCAATGAACATGATATATGGAAATTAAATGTAGCTCACACCCTTTTCATGCAAGAAAATAAGTTTAAAGAAGCAACGGGATTTTATGAGCCAATTGTTAGAAAAAGATATGATAATGTTAGTTGTTTCATCCTTAGCTTTTTATAGCGCGATCAATATATATATGTATGTTAATATGGAAAGTACTAAATATAAAAATGTTAGATTTTAGATGTGAGCGCTATAGTACTCGCTAATTTATGTGTAAGTTATATCATGACATCTCAAAATGCGGAAGCTGAAGGATTAATGAAAAAGATAGAAAAAGAAGAGCAAATTGTTTCACGAGAGGATCAAGATAAAAAATTATTTCATTTATGTATTGTAAATTTAGTAATCGGAACTTTGTATTGTTCTAAAGGAAATTACGAATTTGGTATATCTAGAGTAATGAAAAGTTTGGAACCTTACAATAAAAAGTTAGGAACAGATACTTGGTTTTATGCGAAGAGATGTTTTCTGTCCCTTTTAGAACAGTTGGCTAAACAATTAATAGTTTTAAAAGACACTACGCTCCAGGAGTGTATACAATTTTTAGAACATTGTGAAGGTATGTATTTTCCATTTTTATATATTTAACGATATTTTCGTACAATTGTTAAAATATTATTACTTTTTTTTCTAGTTTACGGAAGGGACGTGGTAACAGTAGTAGAAGAGCCTTTTGATGTGCAAGATATGCTTTCCATTACTCCAAATGGGAAGCAAACGGTTGTTTATGAAGCGCGATATTTGAAAGCCTTATTTTTAAAGTTGCAGATGTCTTAAATATATATTTATATTTATATTTATATATGTATAATACGTACAAAACTTATAAAATATTATTGAAGTATTATATCAAAATGTATATAAGAAATATATTAATTATAAATTACTACATCTAAATGTGTACTACACGCTATTTATAAAAAAATTTTAGTTGTATATTTGCTTTTATTTATGAAAGTGAAATCTTGAAAATACGTTGGGAATTTAAAAATGATTTTTCATGTTTTTATTTTCAAGTTACATACCTGGTGATTTACTGCATACGTCAGTCTAGTGAAAATGGTGGTCGACATGGAGTTACAGGAAGCTAAGGATTACGTTCTTCACCTTATGAAAGACAAAGATAAAATTGAATCAGATTTGAAGGCTTTAAAAGAAATCTTAGATATTGTATGTATACTGATATATTTTAAATTTACACAGAATATCTGCCTGATTTTATTGAAGATAAATATAATATATTTTATAATAGAATGATCTGTCAAATTTTCGAGGAAATGATCGAATGTTTATACATATGTATGAATTGCAGAATCATGTTGGCATGGATGATCCTCTGGTGGACTGCGAGGGATATCCACGAAATGACATTGATGTTTACCAAGTGAGACATGTGAGACATAAGATAATATGTGCGTCTAGTTACTACGCAATTTTCTCGCATGAGATTTTACTAACTTGGGCTTATTAGTACATTGTTAAGTGATTAGGTCTCAGAAATGATCATAAAACATTGATGAAGAAAATAGAAGAGGGTTTGCATAAACTGCATGCCCTAGCAGGAGATCACGCAGAAAATTCTTTTGCAACTGCAACTATTGTTCAAGATAATGCACAATTGGATCCTTTCTTGAAAGTGAATTTAGTATCTCCAGGTTCTCCAGCAGAAATAGCGGTAACAAAATTTATTTTAGATTTCCATAATGTTTTAAAACTCATGGAGCTATGATTTATATCAAATGTTAAATTATATAGGGAATCCAAGTTGATGATCTTATCTTAGAATTTGGTTCTATCGATTGTCGGAATTTTAAATCATTAAAAGATATTGGAACTTTGGTACAAAATAGCAGATATAAGACAGTAAGTATAAAAATCAAACGTGGATCTAATATTGTAGCCCTGACTTTAATTCCACGTCCTTGGATTGGTAATGGCCTTTTGGGTTGCAATGT
This sequence comes from Bombus superbus, assembly GCA_014737385.1. NCBI lineage: Eukaryota > Metazoa > Arthropoda > Insecta > Hymenoptera > Apidae > Bombus > Bombus superbus. The sequence continues at coordinate 1,235,914 of JACXIK010000043.1, read as the reverse complement.
AATACCTATAGAGTCAGTTGAAAGATAAAGCTTTGTGAAAGAAATTTTTATATATATGTTAAATTTGTGTGTATATTAATCAATAAAGGAATATTTATAAATTATTGCGTTTATAATTATTGCAATCATAGTATATTTTTTCTATGCAACGACCTTAGAGTTGGCATTAAATAAATGTTAGAGGTATAATCCTAAGATGTTGGATAGTTAGAGACCTTGAAATTCAATACACATAATCTATCAATATGAATTCTTACTTTAGTATTTAAAGTGAGTTGCTATAAAATCAAGCAGATTCTAAGAAGCACCAGTTGATACTGAAAAGTAGTAGCAAGATGCATTTCTCATTAATTGTAAGTTATAATTTGTAATATTACTGTATATTAACTTATTTATAAACATTTCTTTTGTATAAGTAACATTCAGCTTCTTTGTTGATATCAATCGTTAAGTCAAACTAACACTTGTGAGTATTCTGATCAATATCTATGGTCGCTTGTTTATACTTTATACCCATTCTATAATTCTGAAACATTGCTTGAAGTGTGGAGGGAAAACAAAAGTCTTCTTTTTTCTTTTTTTTTTATTTATTTTATTCTGCATTTTACAATTTGTCCAACGGGACATTTGGTAAATTTTTATATCATTGTTGAAAAATAACATGTGGATGGTTACCCCCAGCGGGATATCATCTTCAGATTGTCTATTTTATTGAATGCTTTTTCCTTAGTCTTCTTTCTATGAGTTTTGCTCGTTTCAGTTGCCCTACTTTCCTTGTATTTTCTTACGTATCTACCGATTTCTTTCTCGACCGTTGGTATTTCTAGGTCCTTGCGTAAATCCTTGTTTTTTACATACCATGGGGCGTTGACTATTGTTTCGAGTATTTTTGCTTGTAACGACTTTAATTTATTTATATGGCTCATTGCTGCTGTCCCCCATAGTGGTATTCCGTACGTCCAAATTGGTTTTATTGTCGTTTCGCAAATTTTTAGTTTATTTTCAGTGCTGAGTTTAGAGTTTCGACTAGTTAGCCAGTACATCCGTATTCTGTCTATAATTGATTTGATATATTGCTTCCATGTAAGTTGTGAGTCTAAGTGAAGTCCTAGGTATTTAACTTGCTTTGTGTGTTATGTGGGTGCCATTCAATTGGATATTTGGTGGTTTTCTTCTTCATAGTGTAAATGTAATATGGTTGCATTTACTGGGGTTTGTTTTTATTTGTTTATGTTGCAGCCATTTTTCTCTTTTTCTGATATGTTCTTGTCGTAATATAACTGCTGTTTCTGGATTAGTGTGCCTGACTAGTATAGCCGTATAGTCCGCGAATGTCAGTATTTAATTACAATTTGTCTTTTCTATAAATAATTACTTACATACTCTATACATAGTTTCGTCTCATATTTTATGTTTTATTTCTATTACAATATAATTTATTTCATTATAATTAACGAAATAATTTTATCGAATTATATTATCTCAACATTTTTGAATGTATCTTCTATATTTATTCTCTGTTCGATTGAATATAAAATTTCTTCGCTCGAGATGTACTTTTTTAAAAGATCCTTCAAATCACTTGGGTTGTCCAGATTATCCGCACTCATCGTATATTTCTTTATTTTATTAATCGCTCTCATAATACAGCTCTCAAATTCTACACTCTTCTTCTTCAACTTTTGATAAGCATAGTGTAATTCGGTTGTTTTGTGTTTAAGATCGGAATTAATTTTCCTTAAGGTATACAGCTCATTTTTCAAAGCAGCTTTCTCAGATTCTAACTGATCCAATTTCGAATTGGCTGTATCCAGTCGAACTCGTAAAGACTCTTTTTCGTCCCTCAATGTCGTCAATTCCGCTTTCAATGCTTGAATTTCTTCAATCGCGACTCGCAGCTCTTCCTTCCTTTTCTCGTCTTTCATGAAGTTAACAACCAAGCTGCATCTTAGAGAATTTATCTCCATTTTGAGGGCAATGTTCTGCACTTTTAGTTTGTTCCCAATTTCCATTAATTTCTCCATTTCTGTTCCGGCTTGTTCCGTTGTCGACCTGTCGTAAAGGTATATATTTGATTGACCGATATGTGTTACCGCACCTACATTATTCATACCATGACTTAAGCAACTATTGATCTCTTTATAATAAAGATTCACGATCTCTAGCTTGTTCGAGATAGGCTTAAACATGATTTCATTCGTTTCGTTCTTTACTAATTCAGTATTCTGCTTTCGAAGCTCGTCTTTCGTGTAAGCCAATTGCATTTTAACTTCAAAGTTCTGACTCCTCAAGTTTAATACCTCGAATCTTAACGATTCGTTTTCCACAATTACTTTCTTTAGCTCTTCTCTTGCTTCCATTAATTTTGTTTTATCATTTAAGCGTTTGCCAGATTTGCCATTGACAGCTTTCCCCGTTGCACGATCCACGATTTGTTCATTTTTTTCGCTAAAAATCGACTCGCTATACGCCACTGTTTCCCCTTTTTCTATCTTGGAGATCTTAGATCGTAAACTGGTCGTATATTCCTGTTCCAGCAATTGTTTTTCTTTCTTCAACGTAGCGTTCATCATCTCTAAAATTTGTAGTTGGTTCTGCAATATCTTGCATTCGCTGTGAATTTCATTCAGTCTCAAGTTCAGCTCCTCGCTTGCTTTCTTCAACGTTTCGTTGCTTTGTCTTACCTCACCGAGAGTAGTTTGTAGAGTCATGTTTTCCGATCTCATTTTACTGTAATCCGCTTTTAATTTGTTTAATTCGACAATGGAATGTTGTTCGTTCATCGTTTTAGCTTGGTTCAATAGATCGTTTAGTGTGACATTGTTCTTGTCTAGTTCGTGAATACGTGTTGCGAGTTGATCCTTTTCTAACAGAAGAGTTTGCACGCGATCTTCGAAGCTAATTTTCTTTAAAGTCAGTTCGTTAAAGTTGTCGTCCATTTTTGAGTTTTCAAATTCTAGTCGTTTTATTTTGTCTCTGATCCTGTTCAATTCTGTTTGCGTATCTTCCAATTTGTTACTTAAATGTTCGTTGCTCGTTTTAAAGTTTCTGATTTCTTCGAGTAGATCGTTACGTTCACATTTATACTTATTAATTTCGTCCTCAAGTATGGAACATTTGGCGCGAACGTGATTTACGGATTTTTCTAGTACCTCCTTTTCGATCTTTATATTCATCAAATTCGCGTTTAATTGTTCCTTTTCTTTCTCGAGATTCGCTCTTTTGATGTCTAATTCGTTGTAATCGGATTTTAAATTGGTGAACTCTTTCAGTCGTTCATCGGCTGTAGCTTTTTCTGCGCCTAATTGATACACGAGTACTTCTTTTTTCGACTCTAAATGAGAAATGTTCGTTTCCAGTTTTGTCTTAACATCGGAAAAATGTTGCAATTGAATTTTCAGATCGGCAATTTCGCGATTCGCATTTTCGAAATTCTCGTTCGAAATTGTCAAGTCCGCCTTCAGTTGGTGTAATACAGCGTTCATCCTCTCCATCGCTTCTTCCGAACGCTTTGCATTCTCATTTTCTTTCTCGGTGCTTGTAGTTTCTTGTTTGCATCTAGCTCGTTCTAATTCGTTTACTTTACTTTGTAATTTTTTATTTTCCTTCAAAGCAATCTGAAGCTTTCGTGTCACGTCTGTGATCTTGGCGTTTAATGTTTTCTCCATCGTGTTTCTCTCGATAAGAACGCTCATTGCTTCTTCGCTTTTCTTTTGTACGGCGTCACGAATTTTTCCCATTTCCTTTAGCAATCCTTCCTTATCGCTCTGAAGATTTTGTAATTTCTTTCTCGTTAAGCTCGCTTCACGTTCCATCTTTTGCAGTTGTACCAGCTCCTTTTTCGAATCCTCTTGATTACGCTGGAGCTCCAACGCTTTGTCCTCCATCATCTTCATTGTCAACTTTGAAATTTTGTTCTCTTCCATTAGCGTGATAATCTTTTTCTGTGTATGCTCCAATTCTTTTTTTTTTTGTTCCAACAAATTTTCAGTACCGAACAATTCCTGGTCAAGGACGTTTATATGTGCGTCTTTCTCATTCAGTTCCGACTTTAATCGAACGATCAAACCCTCCAACTCTTCGATTCTCTTGAATATACTTAGACGATCGCTGGATACGACGATCATTTCTAACTGCTTAATCTTGTGACACACTCTACCGACGAAATTTTCCAATTTTTCAATGTCCTCCGATTCGTTTGAATTTCTTTCCGCATGACGATTCAACCCATTCATGGTTGACCGTGCCTTCTCGATGATCGTCTCGAGTTCTTCTATTTTATTCAAGTATTCTAAACCATCGCTGCCACCGATTCTATAATGGTTCTTTATATGATTATTCTTTAACTTATCAATTTCGAAGTTGATCTCCTTTAAAGTCGAATCCACTGTTGCAAATTGTTTCAAATACTCGTTAGATTTCATTATTTTCCCTAGAGATAAAGGACTAAGTTGGTCGCTAAATTTTGCAAATCCGATGTGCAGTTGTTTTAAATTAACGCTCAATTCGATGATCTTCTGTATGTATTTTAAACAATCCGGATCACCACCAGCAAGCAGTGCCTCATGGTCGTTTTTTAGCTTATTTCTTAAATCTTTTGCCAGTTGTTCGATATTATTAAGATTATTCTGACTAGTCGAGTTAATGTTCCAAGAATTATCGCCGTTATTATCTTTGAATCTATTTAATTCTGCCTTCAGACGTTTCGTTAGATTATCTAGCTCAACGATTCTCTTCCGATAATCCATGAGATTACCGTTTCTGTATGTTATCACGGCTTTCAGTTTATCAATCTCGACGTACAAGTTATCGTTTTTTATTTGCGACTTGTGTAAGCGGTCGTTTACATTCACTAGTTCCTCGGATAGATTTGCTATTGTCTCGGCGACTTTGTTAACTATATCGGTGAATATAATTTCCATAGTGTAATCGACCATCATGAAGTGCTTCAGCTTGCATTTTAAGTGTTCCACTTCCGAACTGTATTCGTGGCCCTCTTCCACCTCGTTCAACCGACTTTTCAGATACTGAATCTCGTTGTTTAAACTTTCTCTCTCGACTAAGTACTCCTGTTTAACTTCTACGAGCTTGTCATCGGATTCCCAAGCGGTTTCCCGCGTAACGTAGTCTCCATTTAGCAGAGCAGATTTAATATTAGCGATTTCTTTCTTCAAATCTTTATTCACCGTTTCTAACCGTTTGATTTCTGCTCTTTGATGTTCGATCAATCGGACAGTGTGCAAAGTATCGTCCGTATCTCTTGCAGCGACACGTAAAGCTAACTTTAACCGCCAAATATTGGATCGTAATTTCATACGGTCGTCCCGCCAGTTTCTCATCTGCTTCATTAGGCTATTCATTTTACATAGTGTAGTAGCTGCGACGTGCGCTATTCTCGTCTTCTCTTTGAATGCGTTATCGTTATTTACCTCGGTCGATAGACAATTGTCAAGATACGCGTCCATCATTGTTAGATACTCGTCTGTCTACCATGTAAGTGAAACTGAAATGTTCGCTTCGATTAATTTTAACTGAAATTTCCGGGTCGGTGTACTGATCGCAATGCAGTTACACCAGAGTTATACTTGGTTGAATTGACGGTGCTGAAAGTGATGCAAAAATATCTCTATGAAGATTTTATTTACATAGTCAAGTAGAAGAATTAACGAAACATTGAATAATGAAAAATTTGTAAATGATCCTTCGTAAGATAGATTAAAAAACAAGAATAGAAACAGTTACGTTTCTACTCAAAAGCTTTTGATTTTGGATCGATAGATAGTTTTATTTCAGCCTAGTGGCCTTGAATTAGGATTGAATAGGATTTGATTTACAAATTTTATAAACTATAATTATTATCAACACCTGCCTCAGTCCTTACTTCTTGTCTCTTTTCTTTTCTGCAATAGCTTTATTCTTGTTTAATATTAATATTTATACAATAGATAAAAATAAATTGTTTTCTCATATGAAAACAAAGTTATTCGATTATCCGAATAGCGTGTACCATGATTAGATTTCAAATTTTAGATAATCAAAGTCTCACCATATACATATAACTATAACTTAATTTGTATATTGAACTTGTATTTAATACAAACTGTAATGTTTATTATTAACTCGCTTATTTTCATAATTCAAGTACATATCTAAACTTGTAGACCTAAATAATGTACAGTATACATGTATGTAAGTTACAACGTAAGTTTTGTAAATAAATAAATAGATGGCTTACTATATATTGAATACAAAATGTTTAAGGAAGCACTAAACACAGTTCTCAATTGCCTGCATCCGTATACGGACATAAAATTTTCATTTTTTAAAGCACTTCACATTTTTACGGGATTTTTGTCTAAAAATTTGTGGTTACGTCGTTGAAAATTCATTTGACATTTTTAAGCATGTCATAGAAATAGTTGCCGTCACATATCGTTTTTTGTTTAGTATAAATTAATATTTTGACTGACATACTCTTTTTTTAGTATCGATTACAAAGTTATTTCTTGTAGAATTATATTAATCGTATGTTTCTTTTTTAAAGGCGAATTTGAACTTATAAAACGATTAGAACGATTAAAGATAGACTATGTAATTTGTCGATAATAAGTAAACTATGCCTTAGTATTATTGTTAATACAAATATGTTTATAAAATTGAAAACAGAGAGATTTGTTGATACGTATACTTAAAAGACAGCAGGAATTTAGAAGAATAAATCTATTTCGGATACTTATATCTTTTTGAATATTTTGTATAAATTTCGACAATTTATGTACACAAGTAGATTAAATACAATTACGAACATGGTTTCATTGCATTTTCTAATACTACAAAATTTTCTGTATCAACTTAGCAACTACATCGTGCATAATTCAAGGTATGTGTCTGAAAGTTGGTATTTCTGTAATATCCGTGTATGCCGTTATGTAAAGCAGTGAATCATACAAATTAATAGAATATTACAGCCAATTTGGTGGGGTATATTTAAAATATCCATAAACGTTTTCTTTTTTGCTGAATATTTTGTACATCGCATAATATATACATATATATTGCAATGTACTATGTATATATATCAATTATTAATTTCAGAAATGAAGTATACAGAACATTAATGGTTTTATTTATTAATTGTAACAAATTTAGTTTGTAATTAAATATTAATTTGTAAACTGACTGTCACGATCCGGTCTTATCTTCGGTGTTCGTAACTGTTATGTATTACTAGATGTCAAATCTTAGCTTCCTCAAATTATATTTAAATCAAAACGGTAGTTGCTGCCACCACAAATAGTCGTTAAACTATTAGTTCGATTCTCGTTCGTTATTTTCGAAACAAGGCAAACAACTGAATGGAATAGATTCAGAAACTTGTCGCACCTTTCTAAACCGCGGCACTATTCCTAATATCCCAATAGGTTGTGCTTTTGATACTTTTGTGACAACTGAATGAATTCAAAAACTTGTTGCGCCTTTGAATCGTTAATATAACCGTATGAATAGCGTTAACTAGCGTATTAATGCGACTGTGCGAAGAGTACCTTCGCGTTCAAATATGGATGAGCTAGACGGCAAAAAAAAACTAATTTTTATTTGCTCTATAGTTTTTCTCTTCTTTTCCTTTAATTTCAGCAGCTATCAAACGTTTAAACTAACGTGCTGTACGTTTCTTACTTTTATAGTCTTCGCCTCTACGATTCCTTCTTGCTTTGGATAGCTGACATGAACAAAGATTGTTCGCAGCAATAACACTCTTTGTGGCAACCAATGTGGTTTCGCAAGTCTTGCCCCAAAACGGGCAGATATTTGAGAAGTGCGAAAACCCGTAGGTGTTTTCAATTGTTGATGGCACCGTAACCCGTATGATCCTTCAATCGTGACAGGGCCAGAGGTTACAACAGCGAATAACCGTTCTAATTGAATTATTTAATGCTTCAAACTAAAGTGTTTCTTGCTTCCAAGCAAGAATGGATATTTGAAAACAATTGATCATTCACGACGGAGTTTTCTGTGACTTCTCAAGTCTTGCTCAAAGACGAGCAGATATTTCTGTTAACAGTGGGTGGAGAAATGCGAAAATCCGTAGGTGTCTTCACTTGTCGAAGGCACCGTAACCAGCGCGGTTCTTTCAACTGCGTCAGGTCACAGGTTAGCACAGCTAACTGTCGTTTTAAATATTATTTTTATTTATTTATTTGTACTTAGTCCTTGCCTTTCGGCTTTGGACGGACTTCTGGCTTTACAGTATATCGCATTTACAGTATATTATCAGTCTTATTATTCTATAATTATTCTATAATTAATCTATTATCTTAATCTTCTACTTACACTCTATGCTATAAACTATTTCTTACGCTCTATCCTATGATCTATTATCTACCGCTATTGCACCTTTTGTACTTTGGTTCCTTTCTGTGCTTCCTTACTGTCGTTCCTCCCCTTCTTATATTGCACTTCTCTTTTCCATTATTTCCTTTAGTTCCGTCAGTCCTTCTCCCGTCTCCTTTAGTATTGTTTCGGTGTCCTTTGACTCTCCCGTTATTTCGCACTTTTCTATTACGTGTCTCAGGTCTTCTTTCCTTTTACAAAATCTGTATCTTTTCTCCCCCTCTTCTTTCCAGTATTCCCTTGTTTTGGTCTCATTTGGTATCACAAATCACGTGCATGTCGCGTCTCAGCCAGATTGCTCCCGCTTCTGTTCCTTCCTCCGTCGGGAAATCCTTCCCCCCAGGTCATAGCAGCCGCCACCATAAGATCCTCATCGCAGTGGGTCATGGCCTACCGCGGGAGATTCCTCTTCCTTGCCGATGAGCGGCCGGGCCCGCGCGTCCTGAACAGACGGTCGTTGTCTCTCACGCCACTGACCGCCACGTCCATCAGGATGTAGAGGTGATCCGAGAGTGTTTCCTCAGGGGACACCTCCTATCCCGAAGTACGGCCGACAGCGGCGGGGTTCGCCCACGTGAGGTCCACTATGGATTCGCCCCGCCACGCCACGCACGTGCTGGACGACCCCCGGTTAATGAACCGGAGGTCGAGTCCGGCCGCCCACTCCGAACACTCCGTGTCCGGTGAGCACCTGCGTCGTCCTGAAGGTCAGCGGGACGCCGCCTCGGTCCCTCCAAGCCTCCCAGTTGGGAAGGACGGCTCGAACGGCCCGGTGCGGCCGCGCGGCATCCTCTTCCAGTAGCTGGGTTCTCCACCGCTCCCAGGTCTCCAGCTTCGCCTCTGTTCGGACGTCTTGGGCCGGATGGTCGTCGGGCGGCGCGCGCCCGTCCGAGCCCGGGCCCCTCAGGTGTTCGTACACCCGGCGGAGCGCGAGGGCCTGCAACTCGAACGGGGGGGACGCCGCCAGTACGGACGCCGACGCGTGCGATATGGTCCGGTATCCGCGAACTATGCGGATGGCGGTCGTCCTGTGCAACCTCCTCAGCAGGAGCAAGCTGCGACGATTGGCCATCAGGTCTTCGGCCCATACTGGAGCCCCGTAAAGGACTCGAGACCGGACCACTCCCTCGTAGAGCCGGCGAACTACGACACCTGCTCCGCCGATGTTCGGTAGTAAGCCACATAAGGCGTTGGCTGCGGCTGTCACCCTTGGGACCAGGAGCTCGAAGTGCGGCCCGAACGTCCATTGGCTGTCGATGGTGAGACCCAGATATTTCATCTGGTATTTCACCGGGACTTCTTCACCGTCGATGTTCAGGTACAATCCGGGTGATGGGGTTCCTCTGCGGTGTTGGTCGAAGAACCACAAGACCTCAGACTTGGCCGGCGACACGCTCAAGCCGAGCCTCCGGATGGCGCATACCGCGCATGCCACTGCGACCTCGGCGAGGATCAGAGCCTCGTTCCACCAACGTTCCCCGGCCAGGACCAGCGTGCCGTCGGCGTAGCACACCATGCCTGTGCCCGGGGGCATGGGACATCGGAGAACCGAGTCGTACGCCGTGAACGGCTCGGCCACTGCCGCCAGGCCAACCCCCCGCTTCACCAGGCTCTGGAACATTAAGTCCTGAGCCCGGCGGCAGCGATTGAGGTTAGTCTGGAGGAGCCGTTGCCGTCCTCTTCTTCCGCCTATGTTGGAATTAATATCTATAAATTGTTTAACTTCAAAAGAGGTCGGCATTTTAAATCGTTCCTCTTTATTCGACTACTAATATGCAGAGTTCGCGGAAACTAATCATGACAAACAGAACGTTCGTTTCGTTCAGCGGCCAAATTTTTGCTCACAAGTTTCGTAATAAGTATGTAAAAGTTAATATCGAGGTTTAGTAACAAAATTTTAGTGGTGGCCTTCCGAACGAGGTACGTGTAATTTAATTATGAACATAGCGGCCGGAATATGAAGTTTTCGCTAAATCGGACGGTAAGTAACTGCGTGGTCCAATGATTCCCTTTAATAAGACTACTTTTTTACAAATCTAGAAGGAAAGCTCCGTTCCTTTTAATTACATCGACATTTCGATCGTTTGTGTCACGTACGACAGAAGGGGAGAAGAAGAAGAGTGAGAGAGGGAGGAAGAAAGAGAAAGAGAGTTCCAGTTTTTGCGTTTCAAAAGACGAGCTCCATTGACGAGCTGCATACAAACGTGGTATATTTTAATAACGTGGTTATAATTAGATCTCGTGGAAACGTGTGCCACATTAATAATATGGTTACCGCAGAATTCGCAGGGATGCCTGAAGCAATCTGCGCAAATTGATTACGCGAACAAGCACGGATTAATTAAAAAGATATTTTATTCTGTTTGAATAACTTGTTATCCACAACAATTTCGCGTCTACCGCAAATAAAAGCACAACCTGCTTTGAGCAATAAGTATATGGAAACTTACGTGCAAAATTCGTGGCAAAGTAATCGGTGAAGTCAAAGATAGGAGTGTAATAAAGTTAAATATTTCAAGTTTTTACAGTTATTACAGTAGTAAAAATTAGAGTTATTAGTTACACCACGTACAGTTATAGTTTGATAGCTAATCTTTTCAATGTTATGAACTAAAAGCAGAATGATCTTTTAGCTTTTTCGTTATATTTTGTTCGAAGCAAAAGTCTTCCTTTCATCCCATCTTCGCTATTAATATTTAAGAACTTTGCTTTAAGCAATAATATAAAAATAACTGTTTGTAATCGTACAAAGCGGAACAGCATACCATTATAGTAAAATCACATTTCTAATTTTGTACAGTAATTTATAATAAAACAGTACAGAAAAGTTATTATGCACCTTTCATTATTCTTAATTACTTAGTTAACAACGTAATCCGAATTATGGGCATAACTAGGATCTAATGTATTGATTTATTCGAAAACGTACATATTTCTCTTATTTTCATTTGAAGAATTTCAAAATTTGTAGGAGAGCGACTTTCTGTATATGAATCTTCTCGTAATTTTAAAATAAGTAACTTCATAATAAAAAAATACGATATTTTTGACAGAATTTCAGAAAAACTATTCAGTCTTTGGACAGTTAATTTTCATATATAGTGCAAAGAAAAGTAGCAGCTAGCTGATATCGTATGGAAAGATACTTTTTTTTTTGCTATTTCGATGATATTAATCTATAATCTGGAAATTATAGCAAACTATGGAAAAGGTATCCTAAATTCTATCGAGAATGGTGCGTTTTGAATGTGACGGAAGCACGTATGTCGCGCACATATGTATCATGTATGAAAAACGTATCTACTTAAGTGTCGTGTCGTCGAAATCTGAACGAATTTATTACGCGGCCCAATAAAACAGACCAGTCTGACGTTAAATCAGATTATCGATCTTTATCGACGGTCGCGGTCGTGTGGCAGCAAAAGTGTGACTGGTGCTCGAGACTAGTTTCGCGCTTAGATGCGTCGAACTGTCTGTAATCTGTTTACGATCATAATTCACTTATATCGGTGATCCGGCGACATCGGCGCGGTGGCAGGGAGGAAAAAACACACACTAGGAAAATAATTATGTTCGGATAACCTGTAAACTATGACTTAACGATTGGCTGGATTTAGGAGGTTAAAGAATGAAGTAAAGACGCCGATCGTAGATATTCTACAAATAGGAATAGGAAATATTAGGATACAATCATTCTGTTCTTCGATCTATATTATTATTACATAAAGCTTCTTTGCTATTAAGTCTCAATTTCTAAAACCAATTCGCCCAGCCTGTAAGCTTTAAGCTCGTTTCCTTCTTACAGCTACGAATCGATGTTATAATTCTTGTCTTGTGCTGCGAGGCAAGCAATTTATAATTACGGAAAATTTTGAAAGATTATTCGAATAATGGAGGTTTGCCGGTGCGGATGCGAGGCATCGTCGCAAGAATCGATCGATCCACCGCATGAACCGTGTTGTTGCTGCAGTTACAATCCATTCAGCGACAAAGAAGCAGAAATCTACGACCTCCCGTTTGCCCTAAAGAAGCTCACTGTAATGAAGTGTCAGATGAAAAAGTGGCGAATGGAAAGACTTCAACTCGAGAGCGAAAATAGGTCTCTGAAGCAAGCCCTCCAGCCATTCGGTATCGATGTATGATATTTTGTAGCTTGTCCCTTTCTCTTCTGTTTTTCTCTTTTCTGAATCTCTCCTTCTTATTCTCTCTCTCTCTCTCTCTCTCTCTTGTGCGAAATTGATTAATTGGAATTCTGTACGGATACCTTTGTAATCGCGTTTCTCCTCCATTACGAGTTAGTCTTTTAATTCAAGTCGGAAGGAGTAACGTTCCGCGCAATTAGTGCTATAAAAAGCGAAACGGCAGAAATTACATGCACTTGTCACGTAAAAATTCGACAAGTGACAAAAAAGGAAAGAGCAAAAATGTCGATCTCTGAACAAGAGGTCGAGTTCTTTATTTTCACAAAGTTTTACACGATGGACTTTTAATATTCAGACTGGGTCGGACTTGTGTAGACTGGCCGGGGTGAGTTTGAGAGGAGTATTTATATTCTTTATTCGTGGGAGCGGGAAAAGATCTTGGTCGCACTTGGCATACATTTTCTAAGAACGGATAGAGTGACTGGATGCTATCCCAGTGGTCACTCACGATAGGGAGCTGGGAATTTACTTATCTTATCGCGTGGTTACTCGAAGTTCACTTTTGATACACTGATAGTCTCGTTCAATAGCATTAGTTTGCGAATGAATGTCTTCAAATGAGCATTAGGCCATTTTATGAACGCGAACTGTTAAGAAAATTCTGCTTAGGGGATTCTCTTAAAAAACATTCACTCCAAACATTTTCATTTCAAAAATATTGATCGATTATAATAGACTGAGCATTTTTATACATTTATGCCAAGTTTAAAAATGGAAAAATGCACAAAATGTATATATGTTGAAGTGGTCATCACTTCAAAAAGAAAAATCTACATCTGGATTGTTTTCTTAATAACCGAAACGATCTTGGACGAAGGTCACCGTTTATCGGTGACCGTCTATTGCTAACAACAAGGACATCAAAATAGAGTCAAACACAAAAACGTCACCGAGATCTTGAGCAAGGATGACGCATAGATGAAACAAAGCAAAGACGGTTACAAGGGACGCGGGGCATGGAAGGACCGATAGGTCACAAGGAAGCCGATCCCGATATGTGATCTTAGTATCTTTGTGTCTTACTAACAGCGACTTATGAACGATTAAAGGCGATTATCATAGTGCGAATCTGGACTAGCTCAAACTGTACTTATTCTTACACATATACTTGTACTTATACTTTTACTTATACTTTACACTTCGTCTTTCAATATATTTTTACTATTTTACAATTTATCCACTCATTCTACTCCTTGCTTTAATATCTTAAAACCAAAAACCTCAGCAATATAATATGCAAAGATACTTATATGAAGTATCGAAGAATTAGTTATATCTAGGTACCTACTTTTTAACAGGTAAAAAATTTGTATTCTCCAGTTTTTTAGTTGTACTTATAGAAATGTAAATTTTCATAAAAGTTCGCAGTCTAGTTATCACATTTTAGGTATTCGATATGTTAATTTTTTTTACAAAACATGATGGCTTTCTCACCCACTGCTATAAAGCTTACATAGATTGTTTCTGTTTTTAACTACGTTAACTATTAAATACAACAATAAATTTTAACTTTAAATAACATCAAAACCAACAAAATCGTAGGTATATTTTATCTCCGTAATCTTCATTTTTTCATTAGCGCTTTTCTTGTATTTACTATTCCCATAATACACAAAATTTTCGCTATATTATTTACTTTATGACACAGTACTATAAGTATTCAGCCGTTTTACTAGTAAATTCCGTAATAGTAATACAAACCGAAGATTGTTTCCGAATGTAGACTGCAGCTTCCTAGCTTCAGGAACTTTTCTTTAAAATTTAGAGCGCTTTCTTTGAACAGTATCGTACATGTGCACTGTTCCGAATGTTTCTAAAGATTAAATGTTTTTGTGTAGGTGTAAATACGGATGAGATATTGAAGGCCGATCCGCTGCTAGTGCACTCCCGAGAAGAAATCGAAAGGCTGCAAAATGCAAACGCGCTGCTCCAAGATAAAGTGAGGGATCTTGAGGAAACTCTCGTCGAGCGAGATTACTGTGACGATCCTGACGCCACGATCCACTTTCTCAGAGACAAGATGAGATATCTTAGAGAGGGTTTCGCGCTTGAAAAGAAAGAGTACTGCTCGCTATTTTCTCCGCTTCGTAGATCTTATTTAATCGTTTCCGCTTCCCAACAATGAACCGTTGGTAGCAGAATGATATACGTTATTATTCATATGTATCTGGACGTTTGGTCGATTAATTTGGGTCAAATAAATCTACGACTGCAGAAACATTCACAGCGTTTCTTCCAAATTTACATTCACATGAGTAAATCACACCAACATTTTGATTATATACTAATGTTACGATAATGAAATTTCATATTTTTATTATAGATATTAATATTCGACATATGTAATTTATATTAAATTTTAACTGAACCGAGTCTGAAATCTTACATTCCTGATAAGGCAAGAGTTGTTTCCTCTTAGGCCTTTTAAATCTCTATTTTAACGATTCAAATGCTTTGCATTTACAAACCTGATTAATTTTATAACTTCAATGTATCTCTTCTACTAAACTATCCATGAAACATACTTATTGGAAAATTTTTTACGGCCTCAGTTGCATGGTGTCAAAGAAACTTTCTTGCCCTGACAGATTGCGGGACATGATATCGGATTTGAGGTTGAAGCTGGCGCAGACGGAGGAGGACATCAGCTGCCCCGCGATATATCGTTTAAGGGCAAAATTGCGTGATCTCATGAAAGGTGAAGCGACTGAACAACAGATTTCCAAAGTTGTGGAGAAATCGATCGAAACCTTGGTGGACCTTTCTAAGAGCTGCGATGATCTGCGTTTGGAAAACGAACGTCTTCTTGCTCAAGTGACAGATTTGCGCAGTGCATTGGTTGATCTCGAAGGAAAGGAAACGCCAGAAACGATATTGCAAACGGCCGAAACAACCACAGTGCCGGAATATATTGACATTTCAGATTTATTGGATAAGCTGAACAGCTGCGAGGATACCGTGGCTGATCTAAGAAAGCAGTTAGAAGCAAGAGACGAGCAGATCGATGCACTGAACAAAGAACTGGAATCGATGGTCAGTCAAAAAGGTTTAGAAGAACAGATAGAAGTCATGAAACAAGAACTTAGGAAGAAAGATGACAAGGTATTATATCTCGATGGTTCTAAAGTTAAAGTTGTAAATTAAACAATCTGTTCGTATACTCATTCCCGACAAAACAGCTTCTTCATGACGAACGCAAGCCAACGGTCGTAGAGATTAGACCGAGCATTCAGAATGTTCAATGATTAATAATTCCCAGTTTTTAGTCTTCGTTTGAACTCGTGACGATGATGTTTCATAAAAAATGATTTATAATTTCTTGCGACTTATGAGTCTCGTATTGATACGACACTCGTAACATTATCGTAGAGATATAGGAAGTAAAATAGAAACAGCATCAGTTTAAATGTTTTTTAATGTGTTATATGAGTTATATGTATAATTGGTATCATGGTTTTGGTTAATATCATATTTTCGAATCACATTAAAAATTATAATAAAAGTATAATATGATAATATGATATTAACCAAAACCACGATACCAATTAAAAAACCATAACTTTTTCTTAGATCGCAGAACTCTTGAACAACCTAAGACAATCAGAAATAGACTTGTTAGGGTTATCTTCTCTGAAATCCGAAGCGGACAACCTGAAATCAGAGTCACATGATTTAAAATCAGAGAGAGCTGAATTATTGAACGAACTAAACAATGTACGGCAAGCACTGGAGGATAAAGACGGTCAGATAACAGATTTATTGGAGGAGAAGAACAAGTTGGAGAAAGACTACAAGGATAAGACGGCAGAGTTACAGTCAAAACTCGATCAGGCAATTGACGAGATCGATGATTTGAAAGCTGTGATAACCAAACTGAAGAATGAGTTGGAAGAGTGTAAGAAGCAAAACGCGGAACTGGAAGAGTGTAAGAAACTAAACGCGAAACTGGAAGAGTGCTGTCAGGACAAGAACGCACTTTCGGAAAAGCTACACGGCTTCGAAGAGGACCTTGCAGCCGCGAAAGCGATAATAGCGAATCTTGAAAGTGAGGTGGACGCTTTAAGGCGAGACAAGGAAAATATGTCAAACGAACTAGACGAGACAAGGAAACAAGTGGAGGATGAAAGGGCGGCCAGGACCGCGTTGGAGAAGGAACTGGAGAGAAACCGAGATGAGATTGAATTGTTACAGAGGGAGATTTTCGATCTGAAAGATCAGATCGATGCCGAGAGGAAGGAGAACGACGAACTTCGAGAAACGTTAAAAGCATCGGTCGGCGAGAGCGAAAAGTTAAGGGCTCGGCTAGAGCAATTGGAGAACGAAAACGATGATCTGATGGAAAGGACGAAGGAGCTACACAATTTGAATAATCAGCTAAGGAACGACCACGATAGCATGAAGCAGGCTTTGGACGATTTGCAAGCAGAGATCAACAAATTGGAGGATGAATTGGCCAAGACGAAGCAAGGACGCGATGCGTTGTTGAACGAGAATAACGACATGAAAAAGCAGCTGGAGCAAGCGATGGCAGAGAACGAGGGCATTAGAGCCGAATTGGACGAAGCTGGTAAAAAACTTAGTAAACTGAAACTACAGAAGGATGAGCTGCAGAAGAGCCTCGATGAGAGCAAGCTCGAGAACGATTCACTGAAACGAGATATGAAGGCGTTAAGGGACGACCTTGAGGATTCCAGAAGGCAAGCGGAGGAGTTAAAAGCCGCTGGCGACGCGTTGAAAGCGACGGACGAGGGTAAGGTACTCGAACTTGCAAAACTGCAACAACAAGTAGAGAACTTCAAGTTCGAAAAGGATCGCTTAACGAAGGAAAATGATGATTTGAAATCTAAAATAATGGAATTACAAGAAAAGTTGGAGGAGTTGGATAAGTTAAAGGGAAGAAATACAGATTTACTCGCTGAAGTAGATCGTTTGAGAAAAGAATTAGAAAAAGCGTTGGAGGACATTGATCAATTGAAATCCGAAACAGGTTCTTTGAAGGATGGACTCGATAATTGTGTGGACGAGATGCAAAAACTGAGAATCGAAAATGGTGACTTCAAAAAACAGAACGAAACTTTGAAGTCTGAAATGCAAGCAGTTACCGATCGCTTAATGAAAGACAATGACGATTTAAAAGCAAAAATCTCAGAATTGGAAGAAAAGTTAAGTGAATTGGATAAAACGAAACTAGAAAATGTTAATTTGCTTGATGAAGTAGATCGTTTGAGAAAAGAATTGGCAGAAGCTTTGGACAATGTTGATCATTTGAAGTCTGAGATAAGTTTCTTAAAAGATGGACTGAATAAGTGTGTGGACGAGATGGAAAAGCTGAGAACTGAGAGTGACCAGCTTAGATTGGAGAATCAAGCTTTCAAGTCTGATATTCTCGGACTTGATGATCGCTTAACGAAGGAAATCGCCAACCTGAAAGCGAAAAACGCGGAATTGGAACAAAAATTAGTGACATTTGATAAATTGAAGTCGGAAAATGCGGATTTACTTGATGAAGTCGATCGTTTGAGACGCGAATGGGAAAAAGCCTTAGAGGATATCGATCAATTGAAATCTGAGATAGGTTCTTTGAAAAACGGATTGGATAAATGTGTTGGCGAGATGGAACAGTTGAGAACTGAAAATAGCGGTTTGAAGTCTGAAATTCAGGGAATGAGGGGCGAAGGGGACAGTTTGACGGCGGAGTTAAATAATTTGAAGAATGAGAATTCTCTTTTGAAAGACGAAAGAGATCAACTGAGCAAGCAATTGAGCGACTGCAAGGTGGAAAATGAAAAATTCAGAGCGGAGAAGGTTCACCTGGAAGCTGAAAATGAGAAGCTGAAAGGAGAGATAAACTCGTGTAAGGAAGAGAATGACAAATTAAAAGACGAACTTGGAAAATTACGGGAACAATTGCAGTCATCGAACGACGAATTGAATAAATTAAAGGCTAATCTCGACAGAGATGAGGAGAAAATTTTGTTCCTGGAACCGCAGATCGCCCATTTGCATAGCGAAAATGATAAATTGCAGAACGATTTGACGATTTTGAAGAACGAGGCCAACGATTTCAAGGTAAAATTGGCCAAAGAAATGGCTGACAATGAAAAGATGCGGAACGATCTGAAGATATTGGAGGATCAGGTGCACGATCTAAGTAAGAACCTGGTCAGTGCTAGGGCAGAAAATGACACTTTGAAACAGGAAAATCAAGGTCTAAAAGCCAAGTTATTAGATATGGATCATGATCTATCGAATTTGAAAGCGGAATGTGCGGATCTGAAACGAGAAATTGCTGATCTGAAGAAATTAATCGATGAATTAAAAGAAAAAATTACTAGACTGGAAGCAGACATAGATAATTGGAAAATGGAGAACTGCAAACTTCAGTTGGAGACTGATAAATCGAAAGCTCATCTTGAGAAAACATTGAAAGATTTGCTCGAATGCCAGGTAAATTGTGTTAATTTATAAGTATTAACGTAAAAATGCATATTTATCTTGGTGTATATTTTTATTATAAATATAATTGAAAAGAAGTGAAACATCTATTAATCTACAACACTTATATCATTTTTAATGTTCGTAAATTTGATTTTAATATTTAATAGGCTTCGAAGAAAGCACTAGAAGCAGAGATGTACCGTCTTAAGACTGAGAAAGGCGAGCTTGACAAGAAGCTTGTTGATTTAACGTCTCAATTCGAGCAACAGGGAAAAGCATTCGAAGCAGAAAAATTGGCCAGAAATAAGGATGATTCAGAAATTGCGGCCTTGAAGGAGGAACTGGATGCCTTGAAAAAGGAACTAGGAAAATTGAGAGCGGACAATAACAGATACAGAAATGAAATAGACGATATAGGAAGACAGCTTGCAGTAACGAAAAATGAACTGGAGAAGTGCAAGGAAGAGGTTTCTGTATTGAGAGATGCCAATAATGCGTTAAAGTCTCACTTAGATCCCTTAAAAAGTTTAAAGGACGAATATAATAAGTTGAAGGCTGATTTAGACTCTCTTAAAGAGGAGAACGTAAACCTTCTGCAAGATAGGAAAAATTTCGAAGACGAGTATACTAGGCTGAGAGGAGAAGGCGATGGACAGAAAGCAGAGATCGATAGATTGAGATCAAACTTGAATGCAGAGAAGACAACTACGGAAAAATTGAGGGCAGATCTTCAAAATTTTCAAACTAAGAACGATAAACTGCAAGAGCAATTAAACGAAATGAAAAATGAGTTGGATGAATTAACACAGGAAAACAATCGTATAAAGAACGAGATCGATAAGCTGCAGAAGGCTCTCGCGGACGCGGAAGCAAAGATAAAGTTTCTAGAAAGTGAACTTTCCGATTTGTTAACCGAGAAAAAAGAGTTGGTCAACGAACTCTATCGTTTCCGCGAACAGCTAAATAATCGCACAAACGAGCTAGAGGAGCAGATGGCCGGAAAAGATGCGGCCAAGAAGGAATTGGCCGAGGTGAAGGATGAGCTGACCGCTCTAAAAGCGGCGTTGGATAAAGTTCGCACCGAAAACGATAAGCTGAGGAACGAGAACGAAAAGCTGAATGTGGAATTAGCCAAATTGAACGAGCAATTGGAAACTCTGAAGGACGATAATGTGAATCTGAAGAACGAACATGCGAATCTGAAGAACGAAAACGCGAATTTAAAGAATGACAATGCGAAATTGGCGGCGGAGTTAACTGGAACGAAAAACAAATTGGCAGAAGCGGAGACACAGTTGAACGATCTAGAAAAAGAGAACGACGACATGAAGAAAAAAATAGTCGATCTCGAAAACACAGTGAACGAACTCAAACCTTTGAAGAAACAATTAGAAGATGCTAAGAAAGAGCTGGATAGGCTGAGGCCAGAGTTAGATAAATTGAAATCGGAGAATGCAGAACAACTTAATAACTTAAATAACACTGTTGAAGAATCGAATAGGTTGAGAAATGATTTGGATAAATTAAAAAGCGATTACGACAAATTGAAGTCTGAATTAGCTGACCTGAAGGAGGAGAGAGATAGTCGGAAAGAACGGAACGCGGAATTAGAGAAAGAATTAGCCAAAATAAAGAAAGAAAATGTGAATCTCAAGGGCGAGTTAGCCAATTGTCAAGCGGACAACGAAAGATTGCGTAATGAATTGGTAGATTCGAATTCGCAAAATGTAAAACTGTCGGACGATTTAAACAAGGCGAAGAACGAGACAAATAAATTAAAAGCCGATTTGGATAAATTGAAAAGCGATTATGGTGAGTTGCGGTCAGAATTAGGTAAACTAAGAGATGAGAAGAATAGACACAAAGAACGCGATACTTTGTTGGCAACGGATCTGGATAAATTGAAAAAAGAGAATGACGAGTTAAAAGATGGGAATGAGAAACTGAAAAGCCAGTTATTCGATTGCCAAGAGGAGAAGGAAAGGCTACGCAAGGAATTGGAAAAGCTGAGGAGAGAAAATGCAAAATTGAAAGAAGGTATGATAATTACTCTTTCAATTTGTTTGGAATTCGAATTAGAAGGGTAAATGCTTGATCTTTTGTTCAAGTCACTTTGCAAATTTAAACAGAGTGGTTAATGGACGGCATTTAATGTTATTATTTACCTTAAACAGTATCAGGTATAATATTACAGTAACAACCTTTTCCTCTTATTTCGACTTCAAATTACTCGTGCTCTGATATTTGTAGACTGTAAAAAGATTATAACACAATACAAGCTATGAAGTTATAAATTATTGTTCTGTACAGAATTAGTTTAGGTTGAAAGAAAATTTTTTATTTGTTGAAACTTAATATATATATATATTTTTGAAAAGTATTCATGTAGTTGAATATTAGAAATTATAATATTGTTTAAAAGTTAAAAACAATTTCTCATTTGGATTGTATTATCTTTGGAAGATTCTGTAAGAAATACCATATTGATGATGAAATACCTTATGATGATGACATGAGATTGTATTGAAACCCTATGTATAGTACATATTTCCTTTTTACGAAATATATATATATTGTTACGTTCCGTGACAGTGTCATGGACCTTGGCACATCTCTCGGTTGATTGGCCATGATCGACCGACCGACAGCTGTACAAACAACCTCATACTGAACCGCAATAATCTTAAGGAATTATCATAAAAATTAACATGCTTCACGATCGAGGTCCTTAATTGCAACAAACTCTATAAAATCAAGAAATTCCTTAGGATTATTGCTAATTAGGGGAAAACCCGAAAAAATCTGGGTTTTCCATATTCCACGACCATTGGTGTGACCCTCACTCGTTCTTAAACATACCGCTCTCACAGAAAACGGTCTCCCAGTGTCATTCAGTCAGAGTTAGGCAGTCGGAGTGTTTGTTAGACAGTCAGTCAGAGTTAGTCAGTTATTCAGTATATTGTCAGTACACCATCAATTCATCATTACACATTCATCACATTTATTGTTAAAAATACTTTTCGCACATCATTCATTTGTTCAAAGTGTTAAAATAAAGTCTTTGTTGTTGTTAATTCTGTGTTATAATCTATCAACCACTCCTATAATCTTAAACGATGTAAAGGATCAACTGATTTCGTAGCGTCGATTAACTTATCGTAACGAGAATTTACAACTCTCGTTGACGCGTTGTGTCGTGAACGCGTCATTCTGCGAAAGAGTTGAACATATATATATATATATATTGTTAATGAAATGAATTTTATATAGTGAAAGAGGTGGCGCCCAAAGAAACGGAGATGGACAAAGATATTTTAGATGACTGCGGTGATTTCATAAAGGCGAATGAATTACTGGGGAAGAAAGTAAAAACGCAAAATGAAGGTAAAAATTACATAGACTTTTCTACAAATAAAGAACGCGAAAAATCCGAAGACCATTTTTATCGTTTTATTGTTTGTTACAACCGCAAATTCATGATTAAGGCAACTGTTATTAACGAATGTCACTGAATACGACTATTTAGAATTTTTATTTGATTCGATTCCTGATCCTAATTTGAATGATTTACGATCTTAAAAACTTTGTCGATTCTACAATCATTTACAAAGATCTCATTGTCAGTAGCTCACATACAAGTGTGAATATATAATTGAAATAAATCGTATCTGTATTAATACTTCTCAATGACATATCGTAAATCGAATTTTAGTTAATTAAATTTATTTAATTTTATTCTAAATATTTTAAATACCTAACGTTTATATATATATATGTACTAGAAATATTTTTCCTCGTTCCTTGATAAAGATGAAAGTGCATAAACAGTTCAAATTTCAGGAACTTTCGTGGTTGATTTAAAATGGAAAATAAAAATTCATCGTTACATCTAATATTTTAATATGATGTATATTATTAAATACGACGCAATATTATGCTAATTAAATCGATAGAAATGAGAATAAGAGTTTCTCTAATTTTAACCATCTATATTTGGTAATATTAGGCATAACCTATTAGATCCTTAGTTATTAAAGTATATTTTATTCCTAATTTATGTCTTAAATTACAAATTATAAAATATACATTTTGTAATATTTAAAATAGGTGTGCTGCGCATTCGGAATTATATTAGTTATTTGGAAGGTAAAGCTAAAGAACCGAAAATGGCGGACAAGCCGGAAGAAGAACCAGAAATTGATCCAGTATTAAGGAAAGATATTGCAGATTTGTTGAAGAAATCTCACGATTTATCTAATGATATCTATCAAACGGAACAAGAAATAAAAAATCTTGGAGTATGTATAATATATGCGATAGATAGGTATATTAGACAAATTTTATATTTTAAATATTTTAAGCCTTTTATTTCGAAACATATAACATACTTAACAACGCAATTGATTTATTGATAACGTATTAAGTGATTGTTTTTGTGTTTTTGAATAATTTTTTAATAAAGCAGTTCTCAAAATTTCTTCCATTTAAAACTATTTTGACAACTAAAAAGGTAAGAACCTAAATTAAATTTATGTTATCATTTTAAAGTTTTTAAGGATAAAAAATGAATTGAAACAATTAGAAAATGTAAATTTGTAACCTATTGTAAGAATCTAACTATGACTATTGATACATTATAAAAAACTTTATATTTTTTCCATTATAATTAGAGGTATATTCGTTTTATTGAAATAGTCTGCACAATAATATCTACTAAAATAAAAATCAGCACATTGTTTTGGTTTTCTTTCTTAATACTTAAAAACGTATAAAAGCATAAATATTTATAGTACGTTTAAATAGTTAAATAAAATATGATTTTCAATAATAAAGATACTTAATAACAGTATTTATTAACAATTAGATATAGTTTTAGGGAAAAAATCATATTTATATGTCTATGTATTAATAAGATCATTTATTATTTTAATATAATGCACAGGCTAAACCTGGCGAGGGCATTTTCGATCCTGACAGCTGGCTAAACGTAAGTCCGAAGACGAGATCCATTAGATATACCAACAGAATTTACATACTATTGGAATTTTATTTTTGTATATTTCTAATGGCCGAATGATTTTACATTAATCGAGACTTGGCATTAGCTACAATTTTTATGCAAAAAAGATTTCTTTAATGAAAGGTGAGAGAAACATATTTATAGGTAGATAATTCAAAATTTTGACAAAATAGCTTTAATTTAAAGATGTAAGAATGAGAAAATTTATTGTCATAAGCTTTCGCGTGAAATGGTTCTAAATTCGAATGCTCAACAAGCGCAATAAATTATGACACAAACGTTAATAATTTACGCGTAATTTCTCAGAAGAGGAATTTGAATTTTTTGTTTCTTACTTTACTTGCAAATTTATTGGTATCGATTGATATCTTTCGTATCATCAATTATCAACAATCGATGTTGTAGTATTATCAAGAATTTCTATAATGAAAAATAATTTAAAAAGTGCTTTATTCATACATGGAAATGTTTGACATATAGATAAGTAGAAATATTTTTTGACATGTTATACGAATAGTGGTGCGTTATTGAATCATGTAATATCGATTATATTGTATTGCTGACCGCATGTGAATCACAATGATATGGATTAATGACGTTGCTTAATAAGCGAATAAACCTGATAGATCTAATAAATCATTCTGTACTCCAGAAATTAATAAACGTCCTATATCCTCTGTCCTATTAAATCAGATGTCCTAAATATATCTTCAAATTGTAGTTAAAATTGAAATAATACAATTCTAAACAAATTACATTCATAATTTTGTTCATCTATCAAAAGATAGAATATTTCTAACTTTGCTTTATCAATTGAATCTATCCTCTGTGATGAAAATTTTTTAGTTATGTTCATAAAAATACGATATTACGTAAATATTCGCAGTCTACTTATAGTAAATGATCATTTTCCAATCTCGAAAATGCTGACGTATTACTAATCGGAATAACGTGTTCTTTTTCTTTGCAGTCGTTGACATTGACACAGTTAGCAGAACTTCACGATAAGATTTGCCAATTGACATCGGACATGGTGCATCAAGACAACAGAGCGGTACCGTGTGATGGTTATGAAACAACGACTCCGTCAAAGGTGGATTACAATATTTTGAACCAGCGAATAGCTGCTTTGCAGAAACAGATAGCGGAGAAGCAAATGGAGGCAGACTGGAAGCTCCAGGAGCTGAGGAGGGCTCTTCAAAACGAGCAGGCTAACTTAATTCAAATCTCCGATCAGATGAACTTTGAGAGAAAACGCAATTTGAACCTTCAGCATAGGATGGATGATTCACCGTAATACGGTTTTCCTTTAACCGCATTCATCGTTCGATAATTGTTTTCCCTAAAACATGTCACGGATGAGAAGAATTATATTCCTTCCTTTCTTGAAGTTAACGAATTTAACGAATGCATGGTGAACTATGAGATCAACAGATCGTACAAAAAGCATGGGTCCTGAAATTGTGTTATCGATGATACATCTGCTTCTTATTCAGTGATCGCCGATGTAAGTATATGTAAATAAAAAGTATGTCGTTACAAAATTAATATTTTAACGTTCTTGTGTGATTTGTTGTTTTCACATTAATTCCGCATCTTTAAATGTTCAATACGTTAAAAATGAAAATTATCGGACGAAATAGAAAAAAGGCCTTGATATTTATAAGAATGCGAACAATATATTGTAATTCACTCATAATTCTGGCAGTTGAATGCAATTTTAAGTAAAAAAAAGTTGCTTTGTAATTACATTTCAGGTAAGCATAATACAAAATACCAGTAATTAAAAAATCAAAATTGAATTACATGTGAGAACAGAACAGGGTGCCCTTGCTTGTCTCGGAAATTTAGGAGCGTAGAGGCACATGAAATCATCGGGCAAAAACGTAAGGCTAGCTTTCACAACGATCGTCTTATTGTGTCGTCAAATTTAAAATATTCCGGTGACAACTAAACTGCTCTGTGTTCTCGCGCCTAATTATATCTCTAGCAACAGCTCATAGATGGCAAACGATATTTGATTGTAGTAGTAAGTGTATATATTACACTATTGCCATACTCATATGTCCTTGCGTACGCGGACTCCGAGTTAAGTGGATAACCCTTTATGTAGAAAAATTAATAATTGAAAACGAGCTGCAAATTTACTTCCTACAAGGTTTTATGATACTGTCTATCTACACAAGATGGAAAATAAATTTTATAATTTACGTGGATTTATAGTATGTTTTTAAAATCTAAGTTTCCCCAAAACTCTTCTCTTTTAAAATCTTCAGATTAATTAGTTATGAGCAGGAAAACTTTGGATTTTAATAAAAATTTGGTTTTCTACATTCTCAATAACAATTTACATAAGGACGTATTGTAGAGTTTATTCAAGAATATATCGCGCTGGGATATATATCTAAATTACCGAGAAATAGTCGAACTACGGTAAATTCCGTTTATTGCCTGCCGCGCCATGCTACACTACAAAGGTGCCAGTGGTCTTTGATGGATCTACGAAGACGTCAACAAACATGTCTCTAAACCAGGTTCAATATGTAGGACCGATAGTGCAAGATGATTTGTTTTCGATACTTATCAGATTTAGACAAAATCGTGTAGTAATAAGTGCCGATATAGAGAAGATGTATAGGTAAATTTTTGTAACACCGGAGCAGCGGTCATTACAACATATTTTATGGCAAGACGATCCTTTACAGTCGGTCGACGTTTACGAGTTAAACTTATACTTATAAGTTGGAGAGATCGAAATCTAGCATAAACAGGGATTGGTGACTCTCACCACTCGAGTATCTACACGGAACCCCGTGGTGACTGAGAGTCACCTCTCGAGCGCAAAGGGTTAACAATAAGGAAAAATATCCTGTCGTGAGAAGAAGACACTGGCCACTTACGGCTAGACGTGTAATTAAGGAGACTCTTAGGAAATATATAGGACGCAATCGAACAAACCCGAAGGATACTAGCTACCTGATGGGTTAAGTGTCTTCGGCAAGAGCACAACTTAGGGCTTCGTGTTTTGCTACTGGTGGTGATTATGCAGGGCCATTGTATCTAAAGGAAAGGTCTCGCAGCAAGACAGCCACGAAGGCATACTTACCCCCATTTGTATTTTTATCAACAAGGGCATTTCACTCTGAACTATCTGGAGATTTAATCACGGACACATCTTTGAATTCTCTTAGACGGTTCATTGCACACAAGGGTGGGTGTAGAGAAATATTTTCTGACAACGGTACAAATTTCGTAGGTGCACGGAAAGAGATTCAAAGGATTCAGAACTTTCTGTAAGATGAAATTAATCAGCGGCACATTTCCAAGTTCGCGGCTACCAAAGGCTTAGATTGGCATTTCATTCTTCCCCACGCCCTACATTTCGATGGGTTATGGAGTAATCGGAGAAACTCACTTGAAGTTTGAAGAATTATACACGGTTTTGACGCAGATCGAGGCTCGTATGAATTTTCGACCATTGCATCCTGTTTCAACCGATCCTTTGGCTCCTGGGCACGGAGGTCTCTTACGGGAGGCCCACTGTTTAATATATCCTGACGTCACCGACGTCAAGGTCAATAGTTTGAGTCAGTATCAGTTCCTCCGAGCAATGTATCAATACTTTTGGAGACGATTTTTTTGCACGCGACTATTTGCACCAGCTGCAGCAACGGCATAAGTGGAGAATCGCTGTTCCAGAGAAGTCATTTTGACTTCAGGACTATAGTGGTGGTCAAGAACAATAACCTTCCCCCGTTACGTGACAAAAGTGTGCAACCTACCAGTGGACAACGAAGATCCAACAACCGCAGATCGGTCACTAGGGCCGAGTCAATCTGAATCGAGATTTGTCAGGCCGACAATCTTGGAATAACCGGGAAATTATCTAATTCTTTGTATTTAAGCACATACACGGACATGAACATAGTTATATATAACTACTGTAATTAGTTGTATTGGAAATCGTAGCTAGTCTTTAACATTGTATACATATATTCATTCTATTGACGTAAATTCATAGGACGTATAGTTATGGTATGCATGATAAACTTGTACTGTTCGACTGTGGTGCGATATGCGTATCAGTAGTATACTATCATATTGTAATTAGTAGTAATGTGTTGAACGCGAAGCTTTATCAGTTGCAGAGTACGGTTCCCCTCTGTCTTATGAAGATCAACGGTCGTGGTCTAATCGCCGGGCACAACAGAATCACATACGTAAAGTCTGTCTAGAATACGATTTATCTCCGTCTTACGAAGTTCAAAAGTCGTGATCTGACCGCCGCACACGACAGAGTCACATAGACAAAGTCAGTCGTAGAGTACGGTTGATGACTGCTTCTTGGCGCCTCTGCCCTTCGTGCGTGGCAGTCAGACCACGACCTTTGGTTTCTGTCAGATGGAAGATAACAATTATTGACGAGTGATTTCTTTTATCTGCTCGGCTGTTGATCGTTTAAAATGGGGGTGAAGAATAAAAGTTTGCTTCTTTTACCGAGTGATTTATGACACTGTTGGCCCTTTAAGAATTTTTCGGGCTTAGACCACTCTTAGGGCCCACTCAACAGTGTGATAAATCACCTTATCTTTTCAATTATCTTGAACACGTATTAAAAATTCACGAAAGGGTTGTAACTTACAATTCGAATCGAAATTTATCGGAACTGTAATCCAATTTTCTAAGTTCTACGTACATAGGTATATAATCTTTATGTCGTTGAAAGAAATTACAGGTTTCCTTTCATTTATTATACCTATGTGCTTGCGTGTATGTAACGAAAAATGATCATAGTTCACGATGTTGCGATTAACTTGATAGTAAAATAGAGTTGCACAGCACATACCATATTATCGATTGTACGAACAAAGTTCTTATTACATAGTTCCTTAGTAATGAAATGTTTACTGAAAATATCTACAGGAAATTAAAAATAAATATTCGTTTCGCATAACAAAATAAGATTAAGGATTCTGATTATATTTGTTGTTTACGTTGTAGAAGATGACAAACTATTTTTTGACAATTTAAGACAGAATTGGGCCGTAATGTAAAGAATCAGGTTAAATTATGCATATACCTAAAATTAGCCCACTTGTAGATATCTTTTGAAAAAAAATGCTCTGTTATGTGATATAGGCAATACAAAAATTAATGTGCGTGATTTCGTTCTATAACGTAAGAAATTTTCTGGTGCTAGGTTATGACCTTAAGATATGTCTCAGTATTAATGCTTCTCCTATAAAACATAGTTTAGAAAATTTAAATTAGATGTTACGCTTACTAAAATCTTTACAAACCATTCTTTTCCCAGGAATACGAAACTTAACCTATAGTTTCAACTAAGTCGCTAATAATCTATTACAAAAAAATAACGCAATAAATTTTCTGTATCCTGAAATCTACTATCTCAAAGATCTCGGCAATGACGAGACTATTCTCGTGATTATTTATCTATATAAATCTTCGCCGTTCTTTATCTCTAATTAACGAAGCGCAGCATAAAGGAATAGATAGGAAGAGGAAAAAAAAACACGGCGGAGGCCAGTAACGAACTACGTTTTGAAAAACATGGCTAGTAACGGGCAATAAATTCAAATGGCCGTGTTTGCTCGATTTTATGCGCAGCACCGCGATTTCCTGTTTCATTTTATGTCACGGTGTTGTTCAATCGAGATTAATTCAATTGCATCGTGGATCGCATCCGTTCCCATGATTTTATCAGGAACCATCGTTGGTATAGCTCGCGTGTGCAGTGTGCATGTGCACGCCACGATGTCGCAATGGTACACTACCGAATACAGCTGACAAAGAGTACATATAATTGAAATGCGTGGCTAGATAAAGTGGTAAATGAATTGACGAAATCCATTTAACCGTGTGTCCATCCGGTCGGAATTGGAATAAGCTCGTAAACTGTCTGTGTATTATCGAGGTGATGGTAGGTCGTCGGATGGTAGGTTAGCGTTTGCGAAACTCTCGCTTCGTCGATTTATCTTTCGGGGGATAAATTACGTCTTTAACGAACGCGATTTGTTTAGGAAATCTTAGATTCGATGCATTACCGTTGAATTACAGATGTTTATACACAGTGCATATTAATGCACATGCATATTTTCGTAGTAATTGACTAATTATTAAATTAGTAATTTTGACAATTCTTTTAGGTCCATGAAGGAGTTTATTGTTGGAATTTATTAATGCAGATTAAGAACGAACAACTGAAAATCAGAATAAACGACTTAGAAAATAATTATTCATTAATTGTCAAGATTTATTGTATTTCTGGGATCAAATATAAATAGTATATGTATTAAAATTTCAATTTCTCATGTTGAAATTTCAATTTCTCATGGACGCATGTAGTTTTAGGTGAGAGAAGAAATGAAACAGAAAATGTAAAATGAGAAATTGATCATTCTTCGAACTCTTGTTCAAACGTTATAAGTTTCGATCGATCATTTATCTCATTTGTTTATTCAAGTTGAACGGTTTGCTCTTAAAACAGCCTTTAACCATATACAGTAACGAACATATAGGTAAATAGAAAAATTCCTTATTTCACGTTTAATTTAATTTAGTTTGTAATTATTACTCGAAATAAAAATTTAGAAGCCTTTCTACACTTATATTGCTTCAAGGTATAAGAAATGTATTTTTAGAAAAAAAATCGAATTAAAAGGATATTTAGAAAAAGATATATAAGAAATTAAAAAGAAATCGAAATAGAACGTTTACAATGCAATAAATTGAATTTACGATTAAGCATTTTCCTATTTATATACTTATCTTATCGTATATTATACAATAATATAAACAATATTGTTATGAGCAATATTTAGTAGCCAAAGTCTGAGGTATCAATGTCTTTACTTTATAAAGAGTGAACTTGCTGAAACGTTCAATACATAATTCGATGAGTTCTGATTTCGCAACAGTATTAAAACTCTTCTAAACACGTAAGTTGAAAAGATGTCTTTTGTATGTGTGTTTATGATAGTTGACGATTTAGTGTAGCTTTGAGGAAAGGTTAGATGATCTGTCTAATATCAATGTTGCAAAAATTGCTGGAATATTTTTCCGGAAAATACGTTCTTATCTGTCAATGAACATATTTAATGATAAATAATAACATAATAATACTTACATACGTAATAAATACGTAATAAATAATAATATAATGATAGTATAGCAACGATTACTATAACCCTCATAATTACATATATACAATGTTCGTGACAAGTGCTTTTATGTAGTTGTTCATTGTAGTAGTTTCGCAACTATAAAAGACAATGACTTGTGATATAATCATATATCCACCAGATGTTACATTACCAGACAGGATTTTTTTCCTGGAATAACAAATTGAAATAGTCCACTTAATACTACTCGATACTAGCTTTCAGGATGCTCTTCTGGTTGTTGACACTCTGTGCGTTGAGATGGTACATGGTGCAGGTGAGCATAAAATAATTAAATAATTAACTTTTTCCTACAAATGATGTATTAAGTCGTATAATAAGTTTATTCTCTCTTTGGAGTAATATTTTGTGAAATACTATAAAAACGTTCCATTCTCGTTCAAAAGTTCGGAGCGCGTTTTCTTTTCGGACAAAACAAAGTTTTTCATACAATTTTGTAAGAAATAAGAATACCTATTGTAATTATAACTTTCATTTTTTTAGTATAAATAATTACAGTTTGAATATTACAAGAAAATAATACATATTATGAATAATATATTTATTTGCTTAAAGTTTATTTCGTTTGAAATCTTAACACATTCCAAATTTAATAAAGATTAATAAATATTTGAAAGTAATATAAGGTATTGTAAAGATAAAGATTAGAAAATATAGAACTGTTCATAAAAAGAAGAAGCTTCACTAGAAAAATTTCTCTTATGTTTTTACATTGCTTCTTAAATGTTTGGTTTGTAGTTTTTTAACTAATTTATATTTGTTAATATAAGGCAGGTTACGACGTAATATTGGAAGATATTGATTGTAGTCAAATTAATGAAGAATATGTAAAATCATGCGAGTTTGAACTAAACTATGATAGCACATATGGGGCTAGTGTGAACACATATCTAGAGGTCATTAAAACATTTCCTGAGGACACCAAGGTATGTATTTAAAGCATTTTCGTTACATATTACAGTACCATAAATAACGATTAATCATTTAGCTTAAAAAATTTAACAAAAATTTCAATACATATGTAGTTGAAGTATAACTATTTTGCGTCAACTAAGATTGTCGCTCTAATTTTTTTATATTGGTTGTTATTTCTACTTACATACATACACGTATATAAGCGCCTTGCTATATTCTAAATTTTTTTACAATTTCTTTGAATATTAGTCATTTATATTTATTTAACTTGTAAAGACTTGTAAAAATTTGTAGTTGTTAACACATATGCAAGTTTATAGTTTAAATACATATTCACCTCAATGTGACAGTAATACTCATCAAATTTTTTAATTACTCAGCAGTGTGAGTAGGAAACTATAATACGTAATACCTATGGAACTACCATATAGTTACGAGAGAAAAAGTTTTTGTAATGTAATCGTGATTACTAACAATGAGAAGATTTACATCTCATTGAGATGCGTCTTCTTATCGACCTTTTTGAATAATTCCGCTTTCTTAAAGAAAAAAGATGAACGCGTATTCATTGAAAATTTGTGTATGTTCTTCTTACAAGTATTCAAACGATCACCATAGTGAGACCAGTGAATTCTCTAATTAAATTTCTCTTTCTCGTTTGAGTTCTTCTAAAGAGAAATAAACGACGGTTAGATATATGTATGTACAGTTATGAGCAAAAGTGTAAACACAGTCCACTAGTTTTGCATGAAGGGCGATAATACGGCTAATTTTTTAATTCATCGGCATGGTTTAGGTAATAATAGTTACAAGGTGAATCTAATTAACAAAACAATTTATTTTCATTAATATTAACGATATATGGAATATTTTACAAGAATAAAAACTTGGAACAATGTTTACAGTTTTGCACTTTAATTATGTTCGTCGAACTAAGATTTGAAAATTAATATTTCGTTCATTTCCCTTTATTTTTTCGTATTGCTTCGAGTCTACGTGGCGTACTATTTATTAAATTTTTAATAATTTCTGGTTCGATATTATACTGTTCGATATAATCCGCAATGAAGCCACTTACAGAAGATAAAAAGAATAATATCATTTCATTATGTGATAAAGATTTATCATTGTGTTTTAAATTGCAGAGGAATGTGGTGTCAGTTATACAATAGTTCCGAGAATAAAAAAGACCTATAGTAGTGCATCAATTTGTTCAAGAAACGGTAGACCAGACTTATTTCAGATAGAGTGGCACATGAAATTGCACATCGTATTCGGTTTGAAAGTCACAAAACACCAAAAACCGCCGCTCATGAAATTGGAGTAAGTGCTAGTGAATGGACCATTCGTCGCTCTTTAAAGAAAATTGATTTAAAAGTGAAAGAAAAGAAACCTGAACCAGCTCTTTCAGACAAAAATATTAAATTACGAAAAAAATTTGTTGATACGTACAAAGAATGGACGACAGAAGATTGGAAAAGACTTATATGGTCTGACGAAATAAAAATTAACAAATTCGAATTCGACGGAAGATCCTGGTACTGGACTTCGTTCGAAAATATCGACCGAACTATGAAGTTCGGGGATTCAATTATGTGTTGGGTTGCTTTGCTCACAAGGGTGTTGGTCCCTTATGTCGTATCGAAGGTATCATGTGCAAAGAGCATTATTTAAACATTTTACAAGATAATTTACCTTCTGTTGTTAATTCTGTTGGATTTGATGAACGCGAAGTAGTATTTCAACAAGACAGGGACCTTAAGCATACTGCAAATGTAGTAAAAACGTGGTTACAAAATCAGAAGTTTTCTGTAATGAAATGGCCGGCAAAAAGTCCGGATATGAATCCGATCGAGAATTTGTGGTCCATTGTGAAAAGAAGGTTGGCAAAGTATGATAATCCATCTTCAGGGATTCATGAGCTATGAGCCGAATACAACAGGAATGGTATAATATCAAACCAGAAATTATTAAAAATTTAATAGATAGTATGCCACGCAGACTCGAAGCAATACGAACAAATAAAGGAAAATAGACAAAATATTAATTTTCAAACCTTAGTTCGACGAGCACAATTAAAGTGCAAAACTGTAAACATTGTTCTAAGTTCCTATTCTTGTAAAATATTCCATATATCGTTAATATTAATAAAAATGAACTGTTACGCTTTGTTAATTAGATTCACCTTGTAATTATTATTACCTAAACCATACCGATGAATTAAAAAATTAGCTGTATTATCACCCTTCATACAAAACTAGTGGACTGTGTTTACACGTTTGCTCGTCACTGTATATAGTAAATAAATAAATTAATTACGTAGTTTTAGAACGAAAAGTTTTGCTAAAACGAAAATGGGTTTCGTATTATCTTCTCTATTAACGATATGTATTATAGTTCATATTAAAGCAATAATCCTACCATGAAAGCAAAGTGATCAAAATACAGGTTAAAGAATTCATTATATTATCATATAACGCATGTATTATTTATAATACATATTATGACATATATAAGACATATTAATCATATGTCCTTGTAATAGAAACGACATGAAATTATGTAAAATATATATTTGGAGATATTATGAAAATCATGTTTTAACTATACATAATAGGTTACAGAGATACTCGTATCATTAAATTAATATTCTTATCACCAAAATTTTTTTATAGGTAATAGCCGACGTATTTACGGTTCAAATGGGTGAATATACGGTTGATCTTGGACTTCGTATAGATGCAAGTTTTTGTGAGGTTGCAGGGGATCCAAAATCTATAGGGGTCCCTATAATGAGAGCAATTAACGTGGAAGGCGATAATTGCCCTCTGGATCCGGTGTGTAAACAATTTGATACTCAAAAATGTAATACAGACGAGAACTTTTAATTAATTTTTATCAAAGGGAAATTAAGTTAATCTTTCGAAATGTGACAGCTTTTTATACGTGTTTTTCTTTCGTTATTTTTTCTCTTATATTTCATTGTATACCTAATAAAATATAAATTATGGTTTTTATTTTGATAAGCTATTTTACAATATATGTACATATGTAATGAGCAAATAAAGAAATCATCTTGCATTACATACGTACGAAAATTTTCGTGAAAACGTTAGGTAATTAATTTTATAATTTATATTACATTTTAGGGGGTTTATCAACGAGAAGATTATGTAATTGACAGCATGGATGGTTTACCACCATCATTTCCCGATGGTCATTATTTATTTAATATGACGCTAGCAAGCAAAGATACCACGATAGTGCACTTTGATATTTATATAAGGATATACTGATTAATTTTTCAAACCTATGTTCATATAAAGTTTAAAATAATGTTTAAAATAAAGATTGACCAGCAAACATACGATACGTTTATTACAGTGTTTTAAATATTCTTAATGAGGTAGCTACTAACTTATAGTTTGTGAATTAGCATACGTATTTTGCTACATTTTACAGATGAATTAAGATTTTATGGATGAATCAGTAAATTAACCCTCGGAGCCGGGTCACCATAATCTGATCCATAGACCGCTCACCATATCAGCCGACTCGCATCTTACTGAGAATAAAGCGACGAAAACAAAAGAGTGTTATTGCAAAACTATCTTTCAAGATATATAGATATATCTAAATTTTCTCTGTGGGTCAATCTGGTCCAGCATTCGGGTTCTCCGTTGCTACTTCAGTATTCGGTATCCAAAAAATTAATTATGAGGATTCATAAATGATTTTTACTAACCTTTCAATTGACATGTTATGAAGTCAACAGATGACTCAATATTTATGTTTATCTATATATACTTGCAACAGTTAAACACGTTAAAAGTCAGTAGCTATTGTGTTGAACGAGTCTCTAAAGACTTTTCTTTTCTTCAAGTGTTACATTACGTCGGTCGAAGCACGCGGTCTCGAACATTGCACAATTGCATGAACAAGTTGAAGATGTCACGACATAGGCACACTTTCTTCGATAGCATAAGGAAATTGAGTGAACTAAATTTTACGATATCCTTGTAGATGAGAAACATCAAATAAAATTTAATAGAGCAACGCATAACGATGTCTTTTATTTCTTACGATACAGCCGTAGGCCATAATAAAGAAAAAAGAAAAGAAAGAGAAAAAGGTAATTAGAACTGTTACGATGAGAGGCGCGATCTCGACTAAACGCGCCAACGAGAGGTGTAAATTCTCGTTACGATATTGACAATCGACGCCACGAACACAATCGTTCCCTTAATTCTTTTCGGATATTAAGGGTGGTTGTAATGATTTTGACACTGATTATAAATATCAATGTATGTATTTCCAACAATGTTTCCGAAGGTAATTGACAGTTAGTTATTATCGTCACGATGATACGATTAAATGTGTGTTATAATTAGACTTCAACTCTTTGATATGTTCGTCTTTACTGTACTTAAAGATCGCTCGCATTTTCTATGTATGCCTTCTCAAGGTTCGGACAGAACTGACTGATTTTGACGCTCTTGGTTCCTATGTCCTTTGTCTTTCGTGACCATTGGAAACTGAGTCACGTGATATATCGGATGATTCAGCATCGAGAAGTTTCTATGATCGACTCATCAGGCTTCTCGAATGGTAACGAACTTTCTCACGAGGTATCGATATATCTCGAAGCGTGACATCGGCTATGTCCCGCAACAATGTAGGTGCTTGAAAATGTAGTAAGATGATCTTTTCGGTGACATTGTGGGACATAGGAACCGTTGGAAACCGACGTTGTATTGTGCGAGATATAAACTATGTCGTGTCGTCAATTTGTGATTAAATGTACTCTATTTTTGAAGTGACGGTTGAGAAAGACGGTTTGCTATGAGCCACGCGGCGTAACAAGAACCATAAAATAACGAGTGCATCGCGCGTACCTTATTTTGTTTCTCTTACAATATTAATGATCAAGCGTAAAATAAAATGGTATCTACTGCTGTATCGAATATATTGTTTTAAATTTTAAATGTTGTTATACAATTCGGTTACGTGTGTATAGTTTTAACTTTCCCGGAATATTACTGTACTAATACTAAATGAAATGAATTCTCTCATATGGATAAAATGTTATTCGAATATTTGAGTCTTTTCTATACTATAATGTTATTCAACCATAGGTGTATGAAGGAGAAGCGTGATATTGTTATTTTAATTTAAATACTTTTTTGTACGTTTATGAGACCATTTAACTGATAAGTTGTTATAATTTCAAAACTTATCTAAGTAGTAAAAGTTACAAACGTTTTCAAACATATGATCTAAATGGAGTTTTGTTTTCTTAAATAGAGCGTAATATCGTAGAAAATTCTTTTCTATTTCCCAATTTCGGGGGCTCTTTTCACAATGCATAAATTACATATTATTATCATTCTCGACAACACCAAACGCTTTCTTCAAATATCAAAACGTTTGAATATTAGGGTGACATTAATAAACATTATTCTGTAAATTACATAAAAATTTTACAGCGTATTTGAGTTTATTTGAACATAAATTAAGAAATGAGACAGGAAAGTTAATAATAGACGCGTGTCAACACATTTAATTATTTTTTATGTTTGCTCAGTAGAATTATTGTCTACAATCGAGAGATTCCGCATCGATATAAAAATAATGACAATTCAGGGTGACATTATTAAATAAATTTCTATGTTTGACAGGATATGTTTACATAATCGAATACAACACAAATTAAAGCTGCATTGATGTTTCGATGAGATTTGTATATTTATTGTATACTAAAACATTTTTTCCTTTTCCAAGCACTTAAGGTAAAATTGTATCGTTGTTATATTTTAAAATTTTGTCTTACAAAAATAACACCATTCAACAAAACTTCTTCTTTCATTACTGTTTTACAAGTTGCAGAAGGGGAATATTCTCATACAAAACTATTTCGATAAACACATACTGACATTTTTACGTTAGAAAATAGTTTAATGTTAAATACTTTAATAGTTGTGAACTATATTTGGATTTATTATTATAGTATAAAAAAGATTTCCACAATTTATTTTATTGGAACGAAAATGAGAATTACAAAAATTTAATTATTTGCGTCCACTGATATCTATATCAGAAACGGACTTGTTTCACCTGGGTCATCATGCAAGTTCAATTTATAAGTGATAATAGCTATTTGAAGAGCATTTTTCGTATTATTAAGAAAAACCTTAAACAAGTACCAGTTTTAGAACTACCCTGGAAAAGTGAATTGTAACGTACACGAAACGTTGGTGTAAAAATGTAACGCATAACGTAACACGACTGATCTCAAAAAACTAAAAGCATGACATCGATCAATTATCGTAAAAATGAAAAAAATTTAAGAGTTAAGTATCATCTATATATTGTTATTCTAAGCAATATTGAAAGACAAGACTACAGACTTCTTATTTAATTTCTGATTTTTTATTAAAACTATTTTCTTCAAGATTAAATCTACATTTAATCAGAAAATGCTATGTTATCCGTTTTATTATACTTGACGTCAATATAAAAAAAAGCAATGCCATGATATGGAAATTTTTTCAACTCTTCTAATGATGCAAATGGACCAACGCACCATTACCATATTCTAAATGCAAATAAAATGCATAAAACCATCTATGCATATAGATTCTCTGTCTTTCTCAATTTCTCAATTATATTCTCACTCACCGCATTTTCTTTCCTTATCGCTATCATGGAATACACTATATTTATAAATATTAGGTGCAAAGCAAATTCTATGCTTTTAGTTTTATATTTTACAGTGCTACTTCAAATAGTCTTCAGCTACTTTTTCTCTTTTTGACATGTCTATAATGCCGACTTTTAATTTTTGAAGTAACATATTATTTAGTATTAAGATTGCGATATACCGTGATAAACATGTGAGTACAATACTGTACAAAATTCTTAGAATCCAATCAAACAGAAATGTTTTATTTATGTAAATATAATAATAATTGATATTTTCCAATTCTATTAATTTTTAACAAGGTTTTAATTCGAAAGTTAACATTTTGAAATACGTCGCAAAGTTCATCATTTTGAACAACTTTTTCCTACACATATAACCGGTGTTTGGCTTTAGTTTTCAAAGCTTTAATCATACAAAGAGCGGCGAGAGCAAACAAGTGAGAAAAAACGGCAGAAAATAAATGCATAATATTAACTCAGCTGCGCCGTAGAGCGATCGATCAACATAGTTTATTTTGCGGATTTGCAGAGCCAATTAATATTACTATATACTTACTAGTAATATTCAAAAATCAAAATTAGCTTGAAAACTAAGGTCGAGCGGCAGAATATTTTTATATATACATACATATATATATATTATTTTATATATTTATTATATATATATATATATATATATATATATATATATGGCTATAGGAGAAAGTTGTCCAAAATGTTGAGATTTATAACGTATATTTCAAAATCATCGAAATCGGAGGTGATTCTTTTTTCTGGATATTTACTATAATTAGTATCTGGTGTAGTAAACAAGAAATTTTTTTTTCGATATTTATTTCATGTATACAAGTATATAATGACTACTAAGTATTTACAATGCCTACCTATAATATCTACGTTCTATAATATCTACAATTATATATGCATACGTATGTATACAGTATGCACGTTTTAAGTCTATACGTGCGATTATTTCTATAAGTATTAAAAATGTGAAAAATGCTTCTGTTGATATTTCTATATTCAGAGGTAGGATCTGGACCAGCTCATACTGTATTCATACTTGTACTTACACTTCTGTGGTTAAACATATTTTCTATTTTACAATTTATCCACGCGTTCCTCTATTCACATATCCATAACCTCAATAGAAACTATGTTGCTTTCTCCTATTTCAGTACTTTGTAACACGTAATGAAGTTCATTTTCCTTATGTTATAAAATCTACTTTTGAAAAACATCCATCATTGCCTTTATAAAGAAATTATAGAAAAGTTCATATTTAAGGTTCATTAAAGATTGGAGCTGTTACGATCCGGTCTTGATCTTCGGTGTTCTTAACCGTTATGTATTAT
Organism: Bombus superbus; assembly: GCA_014737385.1. Lineage (NCBI taxonomy): Eukaryota > Metazoa > Arthropoda > Insecta > Hymenoptera > Apidae > Bombus > Bombus superbus. The sequence goes on along the minus strand of JACXIK010000043.1, from coordinate 1,195,689 downwards.
TCTAAGTGTCGAATTTTAACTTTCTCGAATTATATTTTAATCGAGACGGTAGTTGTTGCCACCAGAAATAGTCATTAAATTATTTCGATTGGTTCTATTCTCGTTCGTTAATTTTGAAACAAATCGAACGACTGACTGGGATGATTTTAAAAAACTTGTCGCGTCCTTCTAAAGCGTAACACTATTATAAATATCCGAACGTTACAATCCGGCCTCGTCTCCGAATTTCGTAATTGCTGCGATCGTGTTTAAAAATCAAACGATAGTTGCTGCCACCAGAAATAGTCGTTAAACTAGTTCAATTTGATCGATTCTAAACTTTGAAACGAGTCAGAACTACTGTACGGAATGGTTTCGAAGCTAAATTAATTAAGATTAGATTAATATTAAGAATTGACGTTTAATTCACTAATATAACCGGATAGGTAGCGTTCACCAACGTTTAATATATTGATAAGTGGTTTCCACGTTTCGGTTGACCCGCTGTATGTAGGAATACTAGCGCAGGAAGGATTAAAGTCTCTTAGGATAATCAGAGCTACAAGATATATTTAATTTATAATTTATTCAAATCGCTAATTTATAAATTTGTTTACAAGACACTGGTATTACAAATCGAGGATGATAGTTGTTATCGTATAATTTTGTGATAAAATATACTTGACTTTATCGTCGCACTTAGGGATGTCCCAAAAGTTAGTATGATGATTGGATTGTAGATTATAACGAGATTTACAAAGATTTTGACCGTTTCTGATAGTTACAAACTCTGACAACTATAAACTATGTGTGAAATGGAACTATGTGACTGTATGTAAACTATACTTGACTGCTGTAAGGCTGAAACTGATTGACTGAACACGAGTTGCAAAATTATGTGATAGTTATTAACTGAAAACTGACTAACTGACTGACTGACTGACTGACTGAAAAAGAATCGAAGTAATTGCGTTTATTTATATTGAGTTACCGTGGGGGTAATCGTCATGTGGGGGTTCGGCACTTGGTTGTTAGGTGAGTGGGGTTCTTCGAATCTGCTGACGTCTTTTCGAAATATTTGGGGTTCTTGAACTGAGGTGATCTCCATTGAAGCACTACTTCCTTTCTAGGATCCCTTACGACTGCATTCCTCTTATGGTTTTTAACTCTGCTGAAGGTAAATCGCGTAATTACTTCTGCTGATCGGTGATTGTTCATTTCTGTGAATGCCGTGTAAGAAGGTCATAACCCTTTAACTTCCACCATTATTCACAATTCACATTATTCACAAATATGACATGTCTTTTTTCTTCGTCTCACGTTACGGCTCGCGCGGAGCGTGAGATGACACCCAACAGGTCGTGACCTTAATACCTTTGTGACGACTGAATGGAATAAATTCGGAAACTTGTCGCGCCCTTCCAAAATGCGGCACTATTCCGAATATCCCAGAAGGTTCTGCGCTAAATATCTCCGCGACAACTAAATGGGTCCAAAACTTTGAATTTCCAGACTGATGCATCCTTGATCTTCTAATTCATTAATATAACCGAATGGGTAGCGTTAACTAGTGTATTAATGTAACTGGTAAATAAATTCCACGTTTTGGCTTACCCGCTATGTGCAGGAGTATTAGCACGGGAAGGATTAAAGTTTCTTGGAATAATTAAATATCTTTGATACCTTCTTATTTAGTTATTAATTCGACTTATTTAGTTATAAGTCTATTAACAAGATTCTGATACTAACTCTTTATGTAAGTTATAAAACAGGGATAATAGTCATTATCGTAACTACTGGCGATGAAACTTTAGATCGACGGTGAAAACAAATTTCTGTTTGCTCTATGTTTAATCCTAATTCTTTAGACTCCTGTCTTCTTCTCTTTAATTTCGGCGGTTGACAACGTTTACACGTTTCTTACTGTTATGATTTTTGCTTTTATGATTCTTTCTTGCTTTTAACACGAACAAAAGTTGTTTGTGGCAATAATATTCTCTGTGGGAATCAGTGTGGCTTCACAAGTTTTGCCCAAAGACGAACAGATGTTCTAATAACGGTGGAGAAATGCGAAAATCCGTAGGCCTTTTCAATTATTGAACGCACCGTAATCTGTGCGATTTTTCAGTCGCGACAAGATCACAAGTTAACACAGCGAACGGTCCTTCTAATTGTTTATTGCTCTTAACGAAGGTCCGATTGATATATACTAATAATTCAGGATTGTTGCCAGAAATAGTTAACGACTTAATTTATTCAAATGAAAAACGCATTATAATCCGAAATTTTGAAGAAGAGAGTGTTACAATGACAAAAGGGGAATTTTCACTTTGCTTATATCGAACTATCGATCGCACTTCAGAAATATTTCGCTAAGTGGTATATTGCTTGAACTGAATAAATATAATAATTAAAAGACTGACTGACTTCTACTCGGATAATTAACTCGATTTTTCTCGACTGACTGATCTTTGACTAACTAACTCGGATTCAAGTGGCTGCTCTTATTTATACTAGGAACTATTGTGGGGTAAAAGTCACGTGACAGTTTATTCAATGGTAATATTTTGTGAATGCTGCGATCTTCATTTCTCCCGATGTCCTTCCCAAAGTATTAGGGTTTTAGCTTTTTCTTGGGAGTGTTTATTGAAGTTTTCTTTTTTAGAAGTCATTCTTTTTGCGGTATTAGTTTCTGCGGACGATAGGTCGTATTTTCCTTTTTTTTAGAAGTTCTTGCTGCTGTATTCTTCTTGTGGTATTAGTTTCTGCTGGTGATGAGTCGTATTCTCCTTTGTTGAGGTTTTTGGTTTTAGGATATTAAGACAAGGAGTTAGAAGCGAAGAGTCCTTCGTCCAAGATCGTTTCGGTTATTAAGAAAACAATCCAGATGTAGATTTTTCTTTTTGAAGTGATGACCACTTCAACATCCTTGATACGTGGTTAGCTTTGTTAATGCCGATACTCGATCCCTTGGCGCGTGACAGTTGTTTGTCTCCGCTGATACTGTGTGAAGAGATCGTAGTCCTTTGCTTCCGTCGTCCTCTTATCGTACCCGGTATTGTGGTTGGGAGAGCTCGTGCATTATCAGTAGGCATCTTATTGTTCAGCTGATTCTAACACGCATCTTACTGTGTTCCTTATTTTTTTATTCCTATAATTTCCTGAAATATTCGTGTTTTTGTTTGTTAATTTATCGCGATATTAAAATGTTAACAATCGTCATATCTTTTGTTTTTTTTTAAGCCTTTTCCTTGATTCTGTTTACCTAGAGTTGTAGCTCGTGCTATTCGCGAGTTATGACGTATCCCTTTTCCGTCTTGTTACTGCTCATGTGGAGCGCGAGACGTAACAGGAGCATTATCTGAATTTACTTTTGAAGAATATCCATCACTACGTTGAAAAATATATTCAAGAAGAAAATGAAATGAAATTAATGTGCAGTATTCACTAAAAATTGAAATTCTATCTAAATTTACACTATTAAAAAGCAATCCTATCATTGGCATATAAATAACTAATATTTTAACTCACAAGTGTTGTAGATATAAAAATAAGTTTTATTACAAATATTCAAGTTAAAATGGTTCTCAGTCTAGAAAGAAGAAATATTTCAACCTTATCGAGTTACTGGAATTTCTAATCAATTTTGCGAAATTACGTACATAATAATACTATGTGCAAGATAGAATGCGAAGATTGAGTTGACATACGTCCCGTCGTTAGCCTTACTTTGGCGATTTGCTTAACTAACGCATGAACAGGTCCGTGGCACGCATTTCATAATCGTAATTTCATATTTTTCGAAATTAGCTCATTTTATCGCATGTCAAAGATACTATAAGATCACGGAATAAATTAAAATTCGCCTTTTACAGAATGACTATTGTGATTTGGCAATTGTGATGAGATTAAAAAATTCCTTGAGTTCCTTATGCAAAACACTTTACATTGGTATGCAAAGATTCCCAACAAAATTCCAAAAGCGATTAATTAAAAAAAATTTTAACGAATATTTTAAATATATTTCAAGAATTTTTACTCTACGGAGTGGTCCACAATCAGCCGCCAGAATATTTCAACTGCTATTAACATGTATGTATTCGAATGCTGCATATGAATGCTGCATCGTTTCTCCGAAGTCTAAATCTAGGGATAATATTAATGAAGAAAAATGTAAAAGAATAGATGTACAGAATGTTGTTTTATATAAACATCAACATGTTTTAACAATTATATTGTATATATTATATCTTAACAACTTTTTAAATATTTACAAGCTGTTAAGTACACAGGAAAATAAGAGAAAGTAACGTTAACATTTAAAGAGTGTTTTTATCCTGAAGAACGAAAAAGTAATAAAAAGGAGACAGTTGCCTGATACTTCTTCCATAACTCTGCAAAGTTTAAAAAAATTTGGAATCATCCTTGACAAAATCAGAGAAAAAAGAAAAGCGAAAGCAAAATGGTAGAAGCATAGAACACTTGAAAGCAAAAAAATACCTAAATAAACTTGCAAAGGAAATAAAATGTCTATTGTCCTAATCGAAATAGGGGAACGACTGTTTCGTGGCGTCGATTATCAAAATCGTAGCGAGAATTTACGCCTCTCGCTGACGCGCTTCTTCGCGATCGTGTCTCTCTGCAAACGGCCGTAATACTTAATATTATTTTACGCTTTTTGTTAGCTGTTACTATCTTCCAATTTTCATCTTGATAGCATAGTTCGTCGCTGTAGCTGCCGGAGCAGAACTGATTTGATATATATATTTAATATACATATGTATTTGAAAAAGCATCGTTTAGTAAAAATTGAATATTAAAGTAACTTTATTACAATTAAAACAATATATTTATATCTAATAATATATATATCTTCATATTATAGATATATATATATATGAAGAATATCTACACATTTTACACCAAAAATTTAAAATAAAATACAAATATATACTCATTCAAATTCGAAGCTTCTAATTTATTAAATATGCATAGAATTAAATAAGATACAAATTGACTACTGTATCATTTCACTATCTTCTAATTTAGTTTCAACCACATTAATATTTCTAAATATTGATAATGGTATGGTACAGGTAACGTAACAATTTTTTGCATACATTCTTTACATACAAACTTCACAAATATTGGTAGAAATATGTAATCAGTAACTGAAAAATACTCAGCTAAATTATGTTAAGCCAAGCGATTCACAAAATTTGATACGCGTATCAAATGTTACGTTCTGAATATTTCTTTTTGAAAAGAATCAGTTTGTACGATAGTGACACAAGAATAGTATTTAGAATTTTGGAATATTCCTCTGCCGATATTAGCAATTCTTTATTTAAAAGACAAAATTTGGTTCGTAAGTAGTAGTTGCCACGCTGCTTCTTGTATTATTCATGTCAATATTGCTACTGCCTGTTCGATGTGTCCGGGTGTTTTCAGTGGGATGTTGCAATTGATTTTGTTCTCAATTAGCTCTTTCAATGCTTGTCAATTGGTGGTTTTTTTGCACAGTGACTCTGGGTTGCTATAAAATATTGTATATTCTATTATTATCAGTGTATGATCGGAGCTATGATCGGAGACTATGTATTATTTTTAATTTGTGTGTTGAATTAAAGTAATTTAAGTTATGCGTGATTTTTATGGGTTTGTAGGAAATTTGAAGGCATATGCATAAAATACATAGAATAGGTAGATCCATACAAAAGGCAAGATATATATATGCATAAAAATACATAGAGTAGGCAGATCCATACGCAAGACAAGATACATATATAGTATCTAAATCTACAATGGTCTTTATAATATTTAAAGATCAAACAACTTGCTATCTAGATTTCATGTTATCAATTATATTCATAAAAATATAAATTTGCATTAATATCGCATATATATCTATAGTGTACGCAAAAAATGACAATACAGATTACAATATATTAAAATGTGACGTTATAGGTATCTTTAACAATTACATATTTAGCTATAAAGTTACTCACAGTCGGTGATCTTCATTAGTCTTCTTCTTAATCGACTCATATCTCCTTGCTTATATAATTTTAATCGATGATTGTAATAAAAATACATAATTATAATATTAACAATTATGTAATATTAAGTATTGTATATATATATATAACAGAAATTAGTTGTATTATGTTTAGTGTATTGTGCTCGAAATACAGTTTACGACCTGATACGTCAAAATGCGACAAAAATGCGACATTCGTAATAAAATATAAAATACAGATTTTTACTTGATGCAGAAGTGCGTTATTCATAACAAAAACAAATAGCTTTCGACTCGACGTTTCAAGATTTTCATAAAGAATGCAACTCGATTTCGAGCACGTTATCAATTAGATTGTGTGTTTTGTTACATTTCTGCATCGAATATAGCAACGATAGTCTGCACGACCACATGTCGGGGATCGTGCTCGCAGAGGGATGCTGAAACGACGTTTCGGCGACGCGGCGTAGCGCTATCGAAATTCAGAATACATCTGTAGGCAGTCATATCGTACATTTCGATAAACTTCGACATTTGGGTGTATTTAAGACGCAAATTATATTAGCAAACCCACATTCTTCGGGACTTCGTCGAGTAGATCGGGACAGTGAAGCATCAAAGAAAGCATAGTAACTGGGAAAAAATTAATTTTGTAGATTCCTTTCGGGAATCGACTTTGTGCTTGTGCAGAGTTTCTTCTAACTTGGTGAAAACTAGAATTTAACAAAATCATCATGTCTTGGCTAATGATAGAGACCATTGGATTAATTGCCACCGTATTCGTCCTGCTTTGTTATTATTCTATGATAAAGTTGAACTACTGGCGAAAACGTGGTGTCAAAGGACCAAAGCCTTTTCCGTTTTTGGGTAATTTCAAAGATGTGCTTCTGGGAAAGGATTCGACTATGGACTGTTTCCAAAAAGCCTACAATGAATTTAGGGACGAACCGATGGTTGGAGTCTATGGAGGTCACGAACCGCTGTTAGTTTTGAGAGATCTGGATTTGATCAAGGATGTACTTATTAAAGATTTTAACAAGTTTGCTCAAAGAACGCATGGCGCCATACGAGAGGTATATGTGTTAACATTCTATGTTTTACTGAAACAAATTATTAGCTTTAGTATGATAATTGATATACATATCTTATAAAGTAATTGAGATTTTTACGTGCTATATTATATTGGGTTTATTGGAAAATTGCTCTTTCTAATAAAGTTATAGTTGCTAAATAAATTTTTTTTAAAGTTCCAGCATGAACAAATAAAAAGAGTCAAATATACTGTATGTTTGATAGCTAGTGAAACAAATTTTGGAAAAACAAACCAAAATAAGACAATACCGTATTTGAAACTTCCATTGCTTCAATGTTTTGTCGAAATTTTCCGGTCTTATTTCCTACAATCGCTCTAATTGATATGAAAAATAGAGACTAAGATATGAACTGAATTACATAACTATGGACAGGCAAGAAAATCATAAATTCGATATGTAAAATTCCATAGGCGTGACTGTACTTTTATTCCACGATCTTTGCCAAAGTTGATTAGCTTTATTAGTTAAAATATTGAGATATTTTACTCTTATATTTATTGATATTTATTATGCTTTGCAGTACTTGTATTGATAAAAATTGCGTTCAGTTGCAATAACTCCTGTAACTATTATTGTGTGAGCCATTTATTCGCAGCCTGATAGACTTGCCGTTCACCTTGTTTTAAATTAGAACGAAATGAAATAAAATTTCCCACACAAATTGAAATACATCATTATCTTTAAAAATAAGGTATTGGTAAATAAGAATCAAAGTTCAATATTTTTTCTTACGTGAGATTATACTTTATCTGTTATGACCTGTTGATTGCCAATTCCGTACCATACAGTCAGAAATGCGACTATAATAAATTTTTATATTCTGTCTTTAAGCGAATTTCTATTTGTTAGATATATTACCTTGTTATAAATTGTAAATTCCACATATGTATTACTATATTTTGCTACGAAATAATGAATAAGTGAAAACAAATGATGTGTTTGTTCATATTAGGGATACGAATAAACAACTTTTGTAATTTTGCATGCGTAATGTGCATAGATACGTAAATTAAACAGTAGTTTCAAAGCGAAAGAATTTTCCACCATTTAGAATTCAGTATTCACAAACGAATACACATTCAATATATCATTTTTAGCAAATTATTGGTATTATACATTATTTTTAACAATTATTCGCATTAACATTAATATGTATTGTAATATCATTACTTTTTAGTAAAAAGTATTATCCAGGTATATATACCCAGAAATCGGAAGCAGTTAGGTATTATAATTGAAACCACTATTTGTCATTTTAAACAATTACTAGACATATCAATGTTGTTGATATAATGAAATTACTTAACACTTTAATGCAAATAACTATTTCTGTTGAAACATTCATTCATCTATCTTAATCTAAATTAAATTATCTAAATTAAAGTTATCAACAACTCAAGGTTTTCGGACATTAGATACTAGTCTGTATCTTTAGAGATATTAACGCTTGTTGAAATTTTTGTAACAGCGATGATCTACTTATACGAAATTTATCAACTGTGACATTATTACGATGTTGATTCGTCTATTACATAATATGACTCATGATACCAATTACATAATATCAATTAAATATCAATGTCTTATGAAAGAGTATCTTCTTTAACCATAATAGATAAATTTTATCGTTTATTTACAAAAGAACAAAATCTTCCTTATTGTTAACAAAAATTAACGAAGATTTACTCTTTGATTCAACTTATAATTATTTGTAATTTATAGTATCAAATAGGAATGTCCGGTTATACCAGAATCATTTTAATTCTTGTCGTGATCGCGGTATCTGTGGTACCCACATTGTAGCCGTCGAATAGTCATATCTATATTAACTATAACATATATAATTGTATTAAAATTGTTTCCAGTTTATCTTTTTGTCATACCACATGTAACAAACAAGTAAAATTCTTGTAATTTTACAGGTCGAGCCATTATCTGAGCAAATCTTCAGGCTGGATGCAGAAAGATGGAGACCCCTAAGAATTAAACTTTCACCCTTTTTCTCATCAGGAAAGCTAAAGGAAATGTTCCACTTGATGACAGACTGCGCGAACGCTTATGACAAGTATCTAGAGAAATTAGCAGAAAAGGGCGAGCCGATTGAATTTCGTGATACTGCCGCGAAATTCACCATTGATGTGATCGCTGCTTGCGCATTTAGTATTCAGACGAATGCTATAACGGATGAAAACTGTCAGTTTCGTAAAATGGGAAAGAGAGCTCTTGACACAAACCTCGAACAATTTCTCACGGACAGATTGAGGGAATATCCATTCCTATTCAGAATTTTTGGTCGCTTATTCACTGATCATGAAGTAGTCAATTTCTTCGAAACAACCATCAGAGAAGCTATGGATTATAGAATTCAGAATAACGTTCATACAAAGGATGTTATTGATATTTTGGCAGATTTGAGACAACACCCCGAGAAAATCAACCTTAAAGGTAAGAAAACGATTTTTTTTATAAATAATTTTAACTTTTTACTTTTGTCTTCATCTTCGATAAAAGTTTAAATGCTTTTAAACAAGTTTAGAAATATGTATATAAATATAAGTATGGCAAAATATAGAGTAAATGAGAAACTGATTTTTTATTGTATGGTGAAGTACTTGAAGTACCTGAAGATTATATAATAAAAGTTAAGTTCTAAATTTTGATGATCTTTTATATATTCTTGTTTAAAATTAGTGTATTATAATATTAATTATAAGAAGAAGAAAAAAACTGAAAGAGAGAAAGAGAGAGAGAGAGAGAGAGAGAGAAAAAGAGAAAGAAGATGCAGAACATATTTATATTATAAATTTCTTATTATTTGATTTAGAAGGATTTAAAAAGTTTTCAGAAATATTCAGAACTGTATCGTAATAAAAGCTGCTTAGATATTATTATGAAATAAGTTCATAAATTAGAAAAAGATTATATATATAGAAATTTTTATTCCCTGGGGACGAGACCCCAGAATTATAAAATTTTTATTATTTTTTTATTATTTACAATGAATTGAACAGTTATTATTGTAACAGTTATTTAATATGAACTTAATGCAGTAATGTGATATAACTAATACAACTAAATTGATAATTCACAACTCACAACTAATTCACAACAACACAAATCAACAACTCATATCAACTCGTTCGCAACTATCAACTCAACTGACAACTTGCAATTCCTGAACTCTTCGCAACTAGACTTTCAATTAACGACTGACTATTAATCGACTTTTTCCCTCAAGCATCCCTTTATCATCTTTCATACCCTACCATGCACGTGTTCCGTAACCGTCCGCGACCTTTTCCACGATACTACATATATTTTATTTTATTTAATACTTGTACTTTTTTCTAGAACTTTTATAACAAGATATTGAACAAGAATTAATTATTCTGTTATTTTTAATCAATGTTTCTTTGCTGTACTTTTATGGCAAAAATAAAAATACATTCTTTAATCGTACCAATTCAATTTTAACATTTTTACTCAACTTGTATACTCAATTCGATTGTTTATGAACTATCAATTTCAATTTCGAATTTCAACGATGACAACATTCCTTGAACAGTTGATGACCAAATTACGATACAAATAATAATATCTTTTCAACATTGTATATCTAACAATATCAAAACAACAATTAGGACAATACCAATTTTTGAACATTCAACAAACAATATATTATTTTATATATTATATTGTAGTATCGTGGAAAGATTATTTAAGAAAGACTCTATGAACTATAGTTTTTTCTTACTTTTTTTTTTAATTTGTGCTTTACAATTTGTCCAGCGGGACATTTGGTAAATTCTTTAACTTTATTGCCAAATAACACGTGGATGGTTACCCCCCGCGGGGTATCATCTTCCATTTTGTCTATTTTATTTCTTTAGTGAGATCAGTAGGATGCCTTTTTCTTAGTCTTTTTTCTTTATAGATTTTGTTCGTTTCAGCAGCCAGCTGGTTTGGGTGTGTTGCCATTCTTTCCTTGTATTTCCTTGCGTATCTGCCGATTTCATCCTTAATCATTGGTATTTTTAGGTCTTTGCGTATATCTTCGTTTCTGACATACTGTTACTCAGCGGTCGCGGAGAGACACGATCACGACGATGGGTGTCAGTGAGAATTGTAAGTTCTCACTATGACTGCGATAGTCAACGCCGCGGAACCGATGATCCCCTGATTTCGGTTGAGAGAATAGGGGTAGTTGAATGATTGCGACACAGGGTTAACGTGAACATTAACTATATTCTCACTTTATATACAACGTCGTAATTTTGGATCAACAACGGTCGACATAATACAATTAAGGATTTTGCCCTGAGATAAGAGAAGGACTCTGAGAATGTGACTGAATGCATGAGAATGGCTGAGTGTTTTTGAGAGGCTCAATGTTTTATAGTGGCTCAATGTTTTAGAGTGGTTCGTTTGCCTGTTGGCTTACGCCTTTTATAACGGGCGAGTCCGATTCCTGGGTGTGTCCAGGAATCGGCGGAGAAAGCGGATTTGCCGCCAAAATTGGTGTGAGAGAAGGGAACCTTGGGAAAGACCAGTCGGGTCTGGGTAGTGTCTAGGACGAGCAATAACGCTAATTGCTTCATGCTATAAATCTGAATCCGACCCCACTTGACTGTTTGGGTGGTCAGTTTGGGTAGTATTTTTTAAGTGTATTGCGCGTTTCCTCTCAACCAAAGGTCTTACACATTTGCTAACCATTTTGACCACTTAGGGATGCCCCGGCGTGGGCCCTACGCCGTAACACATACAATGGGACGTTAAATATCGTTCTGATTATTTTTGATTGTAATGACTCTAATTTATTTATGTAGCTCATTGTTGCTGTCCCCCATTTTGGTTTTATAATCGTTCTGTAAATTTTTAATTTATTTTCTATGCTGAGTTTAGAATTTCGATTAGTTAATTTATTAGTATTTTGTCTATAATTAATTTAATATATTGCTTCCATGTAAGTTGTAAATCTAAGTGGAGTTCTGGGTATATAACTTGCTTTGTTCGTGTTATGTGAGTGTTTTTCAATTGAATATTCGGTGGTTTCCTTTTTCGTAGTGTAAATGCAATATAGTTGCATTTACTGGGGTTTGCTTTTATTTGTTTATCTTGCAGCCACTTTTCTATTTTTGTGGTATGTTCTTGTAGTAATGTGGCTGCTGTTTCTGGATTAGCGTGCCTGACTAGTATAGCCGTATCGACCGCGAATGTCCGTATTTTGCTGTTGGTAGTTGTTGGTCTGTCTGCTGTATATAGTGTATATAGTATTGGTCCTAGGACGCTTTCTTGCGGTACTCCATGTCCTTAATTTCGGAATATGTGTCCTTTATTTTTACTACAAAGATTCTATTGTTTAAGTATGACTTGAGTAGTTTGTAGATTTGTTCTGGAAATTGCTTTTTGATTGTTTGTAGAAAATTTCGTGGTTAATTTTATCGAATGCTTTTTCGATAAAAGATTTCGTTGACGAGTCTGTGCATTTGTTCTATCGTAGAGTGTCTATTCCTGAATACGAATTGGTGGTCCGGTATTAGTTTTTCTTTTTCTATGGTTGGTTTTAGACGGTTATATATTATTTTTTCTAGTATTTTGGAAAACGCAGGTAATAATGATATTGGCCTGTAGGATGCAGTTAGGTGTGGGTCTTTGTTTGGTTTAGGTAACATTACGATCTGTGCTATATTCCACAGTGCAGGAAAATACTATATTCTTAGGATTGCGTTGAATATTATAGTTGTTGGTCTTAGTGCTTTTGGGGGAAGGTTTTATTAGGATTTTCCATTGATCAAGTCGAGTCCTGGTGCTTTACTCTTTGTTTCTTTAATTAAATTTGTAATTTCTTACGCTGTTGTGCTGGGTATGGTGCAGCGTTTGTCACTTGTGTTGCTAATATTTTCCGCTTCTTCATCTGTTTACCATCTGGGGATGCTGTTATTGGCTTCGTATGATGTAAGTGTGTTTTGAAGGTGTTTTGAAAATTCTTCTGCCTACTCTTCGTTGCTTCTGGCCCATGTGTTATCCATTTTTCTGATTGCTGGGATTGGTTTTATTGTCTTCTTTACTTCGTTCGTGGCTTTCCATAGGGAGTAGTTGGTGTTCTCGTGCGCGGATAGTGAATCGATGAATTTTGTGAATTCGTTGTTATGGTGTTCCCTTATATTATTCTTTATTTCCTTCATAAGTTTATTTAGGTTTTTTTGTTTTCTCGTGTTCTCTGTTTTGCCACTTTGCTTTGGCTTTTCTTTTTTCCTTGATTTTGTCTAGGATGTCCTGTGGTATAATTTTTGTTTGTCTGCTGTTTGGTTCGTAGGTGGTAGTTACCCACGCTGCTTCCTGTATTATCTCTGTTAGTGTTGCTACTGCCTTCTCGATGTGTTCAGGCGTTTTCAATGGGATGTTGCAGTTGATTTTGTTTTCGATTAATTCTTCAAAAGTTTGCCCTTTGGTGGTTTTATTGCAGAGCGACTCTGACTTGCTATAAAGTAGTGGTTTGCTTGTATATTCTATTATTATCGGTGTATGATCGGAGCTAAGCTCGAGACTGTGTATTATTTTTAATTTATTTGCGTTTAGTTTTTTATAACTGCGAAATCAAGCAAGTCAGGAGTTTTATTGGGGTCTGTCGGCCAGTACGTTGGTCTACCTGTGGATAGTACGTTGAGGTTGCTGGTTCTAATGTATTTTTCTAGTGTTCTGCCTCTCGGTGTGTTAGTTCTTGAACCCCATAACGTGTGCTTTGCATTAAAGTCTCCCGCTGCGATATATTTGTCGCCTAGGGATTAGAAGCACTCTTCTCATTTCTTTGGTGTCATTTTGTATCTCGGTGGTGCATATACTGCCGATATCTGGAAGTAATTGTCGTTGGTTTGTATTATGACGGTGGTTGCTTGTACGTGTTCTTGATTTGTTTGGCTATGTAGATGGTGCTTGATGTCGTTTTTTATTATCACTGCGGTCCCTCCATGTGCTTTTCCTGAGGGGTGTTTGGTGTCATAGATGGTGTAGTATGGTATTTTCATGTAACTTTTTGCAGTGAAATGTGCTTCTGAGACAAGTAATATGTCAATATTGTTGTTATACAGAAATGTTTTAGTTTCGAGGGCCCGTTGTTGTGAAACATTGGAGTTCCAAGTGCCATTTTCAACGTGTCCATTTCTATTCTTTCCTTAACGTGTTTGTGAGAAATTGTAGCGTGACTGTAATTTGTTGTGTTTGTCGTCTAAGTACTGCGTTTTGCTCACTTATCATTTTTGTTAGCATTTCAGTGTTTTTAATGGATTGTTTGAGCAGTTCCTTGATTTCTGTAGCGTCGTTATTGTTGTTGCTTTGGTTTTGATTGTTTATGGGGATGTTTGGTTAGTTACTTGTGCATAACTTCGACTATCAAAGCTGTTGGTGTTTCTATGTTTAGCGTTCGATTCGTATTGTACTTTTGGTGTTGGATCTGTTTCTGTTAAATCTTATTGTGATTGGTAGTTGTATGTTCTGCTTCAAAGTTGTGGAAACAGTTTATGTCGTAGTTGTTTTCTGACTACGCAGCCTTTATAACTGGCTGGATGGATTCCATTGCAGTTATAGCATTTTACTTCTTCTATCTTTCCTGTATATGGGCAGTGTATTGTTAGGTGGTTTTTTGCACATTTTACGCACGCCGAATTTCTGTTGCAGTAATTTTTTGTGTGTCCATATTGTTGGCACCGTATGCATTGAGGTACGTCCTTTTTGTAGCGCGGTGGTCCCACTGTTACAATTGTGTTTAGGATTTTTTTGATTTCGTAGATTTCCTTGTTGTTGGTTCTAGGTCCGAGTTCTATTAAATCAACGGCAATGGTCGTTTCGTATCGTATCTGATTATATTGTTTATTGTTCTTACTTGGTGTCCGATTTTTCCTAGTTCCTCACATATATTTTTTGTGTTTGTTCTTGGGTGTATTCCTCTTATTACTACTTCGTAGCTCTTTTCAGTTTTGAGTTGGTATGTATGATACCCAGCGTCTTTCCCCTTTAATGCTCGTGTCACTTTTCTAAAGATTTCTGGAGAATTTGTTTGCACTTTTATTTGTTTCAGTTTTAATTGTTTTATGGTGTAGTTCTCTTTCCCGGCAATGTTGTTTAATAATTCGATAAGGGGATCTATTATTTGGGCCTCAATGTAAATTGGTGGTGGTTTAGCGATATGAGTTGCGTTTTTTTCTATTGGGCCCATGACTACTTCTTCTATCAGTGAGTTGAAGGAGTTTCCGAGTGGGATATCTAGCAACCATCGTTTTTCTGTGTCGGAATTTTTTATAGTGTCTGTGCCTGGTATTATTCTTTTTATAGTTTTTTTCTTGTTCTTTCCTAAGTGGTTGTTTTCGGCTTAGCATATTTATAGCTTTGTTTATGTAGTATATTTCACCTTTGTTTGTGATTTTGATTGGCGGTATTTGTTGTTGTATTATGGAACTTGTACCATTTAGCAGTGTTCGTTGACGCTCTAGCCACCTAAATTCTCCAAGTATGTCGCACTTGCACTGAAGCACAGTGTTACGATTGTTCGCAGAGAGACGAGCCAGCGAGAGGCGTAAATTCTCGTTACGATTTTGATAATCGACGCCACAAAATAGTCGTTCCCCTAATTCGTTTAGGATATTAGGGGTGGTTGAAATGATTTTGACAATGAATTAACAAGTTCAATATACACTATATTGTTAACAAACTTTCACACAAAGGGTATAAACATTCAGATGTATTAACATTGCAACAACGATATTGAATGATGTAATAATTAATGTATTATAGATGAATTCCGATGGATGAATGTTAAGTATGATCGTAATGTTGACTATGAAGAGTGTGACTGAGTGATTAAAAGTGCGAATTGTGTTTCTCGACGTTTCCTGTATGACTGTCCGAAAAGAATTACTGGAAATTGCTAATCTTGGTTCCTATGTCCCTTTGTCTTTTTCTCCTCACCACCTTGATTGCATCTCGTAACCGTTGGTAGCCGAATCGCGTGATCCATCGTACGATCGAGGATCAAGAAGTTTCTATGATTCGACAGGTTTCTTGAACGGTAACGAACTCTCTCGAAACGCAACATCGGCCGCTAATCGAAATATTGGATGTATGTATGGTCTTGTAAGGTGATCCGTTCTGTGACGTAGTAAGACAAAGGAACTGTTGGGGACAGACGTTGTTGTGTGAGAAACGCGAAGTATGTCGTATAACCAATTTATATCTACTTGTGTTTTTTGGAAAGAGTACGGTTGATAAAGACGGTTTATGGTAAGCCACGCGGCGTAACGCACAGTTTCTCACGTTTGTTTAGCTTCGCTACTCGGGCAGAACTGATGTATTACAGCGCAGATAGAAATTGGAAATGCTGACAGGCCAGAAGGGACGGGAAATTCTAATGGGTCTTTCCCCATCGATCCTTCAGAAAAGTAGTTACTTGGAAAAGGCGTACACGACCATCGTTGGTCATGGACAGCTGCGGAAAACGTGCGTGTGGTGAAAGTACGAAAACTGTGATAAAGGGATGCTTGGTGGAGAAAGTTAGTTGCGAATTAGTTATGAGTTAGTTAGAGTTTGTCACGAGTCGTGAGTTGTTAGTTGCGAATTGTCGATTGTCACAACTGACTGTTGTGAGTTGCAAGTTGATTGGTTGTACCAATTTAGTTGTTTTAGTTGTATTACATTACTACATTAAGAGATAGCTCTAATTAAATAGTCATAGTTTCCTGTTTCATCATTTGTAAATAAATCCATTAAATAAATACAATCACTATAATATATTATTTACAGAAGCGGACAGTTTGTTCCTGGCATCTCAGGCTCAGCTTTTCTTCCTTGCTGGCTTCGGAAATTCCTCGTTGACGATCAGCAACGCTTTGTACGAACTTGCATGGAACCAAACAGTTCAAGACAAACTTCGGGAGGAAATCCAAAGTGTCTTAAAGAAATATGATGGGAAGATTACTTATGACGGAATATGCGAAATGAAATATCTAAATGCGTGTCTACTAGGTATTGTATATGTATTTCTTGCAGCTTTCATTAAAACGTTATTTCATGATGAGATCTACCAGGTCTGTAAATATGAAACCGGAATTTGCCCATATGTGGCGATAACTTTTAATGTAGCTAACTTCAATACGCGTCATTGACGCCATTTCTTTGTTTTGAGATCTGCTAAAGATTTTCAACTGTTTGCGATACAAGTTTAGTGCAACAACATAGGTTTTAGTAGAATTTGAAAATGTCGAATTTTGTGCCTACNAAAATGGCTTGACGACTGGTTTGCCTCAAAAGAGGAACAGTTCTTTTGGCGTGGCATTCACAAATTGCCAGAAAGATGGCAAAAATGTATAACTAGCGATGGGCAATACTTCGAATAAAACACTTTTTATCATTTTCATACAATAAATGTGTAATTTCTTTGCAAAAATTCCGGTTTCATACTTACATACCTGGTATTACTCAATTAGTAATTATTTTTTAGTGCATCGAAGCGTAATTTTTAATTCTTAACTTGGAGTTACTACCAAAAATTGAAAAATTATTATTTTCCACGGCTAAGTGTATTCAATATACTTAACTACTGTATATTTTTTAACAGAAACTTTAAGAAAGTATCCAGTAATCCAATGGCTGTCAAGAACAGCAATGGAAACCTACACATTCTCAGGAACAAAAGTCACCATTCCAAAGGGTCAACAAGTCTTCCTACCTGTTTATGCAATTCAAAACGACCCAGAAATCTATCCAAATCCGGAAGTGTTCGATCCTGATAGATTCTCCGATGAAAATATTAAGACTAGACATGCAATGGCTCACTTACCATTTGGGGATGGTCCAAGACACTGCAGTGGTAAGACACGTTTTTATAAAAGATTAATAAAATGTTTCTAAATTATGAATTGTGAAATCAAGAATTTTCAAACGATCCTAATAATAATAATATTGAATATCTTAATAACAATATCAAATAATACTTCTTTTAGGTATACGATTGGCAAAGAAACAATTGGAGGTGGGGATGGTCACCATTTTATCGAAATTCAAGGTCGAAGTATGTGAGAAGACTCGTAAAGTATACAAACCTGATAAGAGGACATTATTCATTCTCCAACCCGCTGATGGAATATACCTGAAAATGTCAAAGCTCGCAGCAGCGTAAAAATGTTTGTGATTATTTCATTTGTAGTGTGTTAATAAGGCGAAGAGTGTACGTGGTCAAATAGTAAAACCTTTATTACTAATAGTAAACCTATGTCTATCGCTTTTGTTCGTTCGTAAATTGCAGTTCGTAAAATACTGACTTTCCGTATCGTTATCTGTTTCCTTGTAACCTATCGAACTTTCCCCACCCCGCGCTGACCTGTAACCGTCTATGCTTCTTTTCACCTATGAGTCATCCTCGTTCGAGGCCGAAGTGACGTTTTTGCGTTTGACTATGTTTGCTCGCTTTGTTGTTAGCAATTAGACGGTTACCGGTAAGCGGTGTCTTTGGTGGGATTTGAACGATAGGTCAAAGTCGCGTGCCACTACACATTTTTAACATATTTTAATTTTGAATAACTAATAAATAGCAGCAATTATTATTATATTCTCTATATTTCTTTCTTTTCCCTCTTTGCTCTATATATTTATGACTCTTTTGCTATATATTAGCGAAGTTGACTGAATAGTAGCGTATTTTATTGCAAAATCTTACGTTTAAACTTATGTATGATATACCTAAACACGATTGCGCACAAGAATATATACTATTATATAGTATATATATAATATTATATAGTATTATATATAATATTAAAAATTAATAATAAATTAGTAAATAAAGTTGATATATTAGGTCAACAACTAAGTGATTGCGGATTTTGTCAATAGGTGGTCTTAGCACATTCTTTTGCTTTGTCAACGTGTTCAAAGCACCTAACTTTTATTGTTTTCTTGTTGTTTGTACTTCCACCTTTAATTTAGTAAAAAAATCGTATCGATTAGTTATTTAGTTTCGTCTTTATCCCAATTTAAAAATGTAAGAACAAGACACGCATTTCAGATATATTTTATTGTATTATTTCCGAAAAGGCAAGAACGCATCGCAAGCACACAAGAAGTTATGTGTTGTATATGGGAATGAAGCCCTGAAAGAAAAGCAGTGTCAAAATAGGTTTGCCAAATTTCATTCTGGTGATTTTTCACTGAAAGGTGCTTAACGATCTGACCGTCCAGTTGAAGTTGATCAGACCCATATCAAGGCCATTATCGATTCAGATAATCATAGCACAACACGTGAGATTGCAGAGAAACTCAATGTATCGCATACATGCGTTAAAAAAAAATTAAAACAGCTTGGCTATGTCATGAAACTCGATTTACGGGTCCCTCATCAGCTTAAGGAAATTCATTTGGCGCAACGCGTTATCATCTGCGATTCGCTTCTGAAACGCAACGAAATTGATCCATTTCTGAAACGATTGATTACTGGCGACGAAAAGTGAATAGTTTATAACAACGTTAATCGGAAAAGATCGGTGATGCAAGATGAACCAGCCCAGACGACACCAAAAGCTGAGATTCACCAAAAAAAAGATTATGCTGTCAGTTTGGTGGGATTATAAAGGAATTCTGTATTTTGAACTTTTACCAAGAAACCAAACGATTAATTCAAACGTGTACATTCAATAACTCGTCAAACTGAGCGATGCAGTTCAAGAAAAGCGGTCAGGATTGGTAAATCGTAAGGGCGTTGTTTTCCAGCATGATAATGCTAAGCCCCACACATCCTTGGTCACTCGCCAAAAATTATTGGTACTAGATTAGGATGTGTTGTCACATCCACCATACCTGACCTTGCGCCTTCAGATTACCATTTATTTCGTTCCATGCAGAACTCTTTAAATGGTAAAATTTTTAACGACGCTGATGATGTAAAATCACATTTAATTCAGTTTTTTGTTGGCAAAAATTAGAAGTTTTACGAACATGGAATTATGACACTGCCTGAAAGATGGCAAAAGGTCATCGATAAAAATGGACAATACCTAATCGAATAAAGTTATATTTTTAAGCAAAAATTTTGAATTTTCCTTCTTATTTAAAATACGCAATCACTTAGTTGCCAACCCAATATGATGTATTATATATGATACGTGTACAGTTATATTATACATGTTATGTATATATGTAAGATTTTATTTGATCTAGTTTGTGAGCCTGCCTCCTCTCAGCAGCTCCCGCGATATCGCGATATCTATGTATAGATACCATTGTGTCTCTAATGCGTGTGTTCTCTTCGATAGGGCTGTTCCCGTGGTTCCGCGAAGTCAAAGAATTTACGGCAATTTTTGCAGGAACACTTTGGAACACTGGAAATATCTTTTCCAGGCAGACGTATTAAAGTGCGCGTACCGAGTTCGCACGTCCGAATTATCTGCTTTGCCACGTTGCCTCTGGAGAATATGATAACCAGTATATTCAATGAGGCAACATGATGATATCCAGATAAAATATAGAGTATGACTATCATAACTAGAACTAAATATGTTATACCTAATATAAGAATTCATATTTTAGTTCAAATTATTCTGATTACGAATAATCTTTATAAGGTAAACTAGAATTATTTGAGCCTGAGTCAGATGGATGGAAACAGTTCTTACGATTTTGTCTCGATCTTCGGTATTCGTAACCGTTATGTATTATTCTTACCGAATCTTATATTCGAATCTTAATTTCCTCGAATTATATTTTAATGAAGGCGGTAGATGCTGCCGCCAGAAATAGTCGTTAGATTATTTCGATTTGTTCGATTCTTTTTCGTTAATTTTGAAACAAATCAAATGACTGAATAGGATGATTTCAAAAACTTGTTGCGCCCTTTCAAAGCGCGGCACTATTCCGAATATCCCAAAAGGTTGTGCTCTAATTACTTTCGCGACAACTGAATGGATTCAAAAACTTGTCGCGCCTTTCTAAAGCGCGGCATATTTTGAATTTCCAAACTGTTGTATAAGTTGATATAATCGTACAAGTAGCGTTAAGTAGCGTATTAATGCGACTGGTAAATAAATTCCACGTTTTGGCTTACCCGCTATGTGCAAGAGTACTATAGCACGGAAAGGATTAAAGTTCTCTTGAAATAAATAAATATTTCCTATATCTTTTTAATCGGTAACTTATTCGATTTATTTATAAGTTTATTAACAAAGTTCTGTTATTAACTCTCTATGTGGTTTATAAAACAAGAATGACCTTTTCTGGTCGAAGAATAGCCTCGCGTTCAGATATAGTGAAAAACTAATTTCTGTATGTTCCGTGGTTAATCCTAATTCCTTTCGAATTCTCGCTTTTTCTCTTTTAATTTCGGCTGCTAATAAACGCTTGAAACAACGTTCTGCATGTTGTTTACTATTATGGTCTTCGCCTCTACGATTCCTTCTTGTTTTTGGCATCTAACATGAACAAAGATTGTTTGTAACAATAATACTCTCTGTGACAACCAATATCCGCAAGTCTTGCCCAAAGAAGGGCAGGTATTTCTGCTAACAGTGGGAGGAGAAATGTGAGAAAACCGTATACGCGTCTTCAATTATTGAAGGCACCGTAATTCGTGCGATTCTTTCAGTCGCAACGAGATCACACGTTAGCACAGTGAACGGTCGTTTTTAAATGTTCAATATTCTTAAATAGGCCTAATTAAATACACTATAATAATTTTTAATTGTTGACAGTACTATTTTATTCAGATGATAAATGTGTTATAAATCTGAAATTTTTAGAGAAGAGAATCTTACAATGTCTAAAATAGTCACCTTGCTTATATATACTGTCGATTGCACTTTGGAAATATGCACTAAGTGATATATTGATTAAACTGTTTAAGTATAACTGTTTGAAGATTGATTGGCAATTTACTTCTCGATGTTCACTCTCAACATTTTTCCCTGTCTTGTCAATCTAAAAACCAATTTTAATCAAACATAGTTTGAAACTTGACCAAATAACAATAAATACGTAGTTAGGAAAAGAAACCTCGTAAAAATCGGTTCAACGGTTCTCAAGTTATACGGTGACAGATAGACAGACAGACAAACGGACGGACGGACGGACAGACAAATGGATAGGCACGCAAAAGTCGTCGATTATTATCAGGTTTCACCAGAATAAAGTGATTACACTAGAGACCGCGTCTATTGAAACTCGTCCTAAATATTATTAAAAAATCATACAAGTGTTAATCAATTTCTCTGTAGCTATCTTCCACACGAAAGAAATACGAGTTTTGTTATTTCCTGGCCCGTGCCACTTCCGATATCGGTGGATCACGCGAACGTTTCTTCGTTTCAAGCACATGTACGAGGAGCCAAGGCAATAACAGCAACGAAAGGAACAGAATCGCGCAGATGATAAGCAGAATCTGAAATCCTGTAAACGGTGGTTCGGATGGCGGGATTGGTGCCGAGGTAGACAAACTATGGACAAAGATATTTTTCTTTTTATCAGATATTTTTCAATTACGCCAGTAGTAGCCCGGTATTTACAACTTCTAAAATGTCAGAATGGACTAAATGATCAATAAAAGCTGATTGTAACGACCGGTGAGCGAATACGAGGCTGCGAACTACTGCGAAGTTGACTAAATAGCTACACACCCGTACACATATACTCTATCTATATCCAGCCATGATTTAACGAATTCTTCTCATAATTGTTATTTCAAAAAGAAGAAAACTTTGACTCGCGGAAATCCGGAGAACTAGTTTCTACGAATCCCAATTACAGACACGAAATAACGTACCTAAACGCACGGCGAATAAATCATGGAAAACTAAGTTTGTATTTTGATTTCTGGCGCGGGGTGCGCAGGTATCCGAGATTTCGGATTCGGATTCGGATCGGGTTCTTTCGAATTTCGCGGTTTATTAACTTAATGTTCTCCGTAATTCTGTCCAGTGGAGGTGAACCCCACTTGTTCAGTTGGAGCTTTGCCTTCGTAATTCTGACCAGTGGTCCCTTCCTGGGAGTCACTCGTTCAGCTGAAGTGTGTTAGGTTTGGCCACCGCCAAATCATCGGTCGGTGGCTTCGACCGTGGCTCGTGTAAGCTACAAACGGCGAAACAGGAATGAAGTAACGGTCAATCCTTGAGCCTCCCGCTGAAGCTTGGGGTTATCTCGTGCACGAGGTTGCGTCGCGTAGGTTCGCTTCTTTTTCGAGAAATTGCAAATTCGATCGTTCCGGGCGCGTTGCGATTTTTATTTTATCCCATTTTTAAGGGAAGTTCAGTTAAGTCAGATCACATAATTTTTCGATATTTTGATGCATATTATAGTCACAAAAACAGAGTACAAAGACCTAGAGAGCTTAATAGAACTCTACTCATACGTGCCATTTGCAAGACGCGAAGTTATGAATAGTGTCAATACCTTCATTTTCTTTTCTTCCTTCCAAGTCGGACTAATTTATCTTTGATACTGAATGGTGGCAGTAGAGCTCCGAATAATTTTACGATGCTTGTAAAGAATTATGTGAGTGCTGTGTGGGAAATCGATGTGACGTGATGTATGCTTTATTTTAAGTTTGTCAAGATTTAATTGTTGTATGGGAGGTACATATTGCTCGCACTCTATATTGTTTTTATAATTGTTCATTAATAATCGGAAAACGATGTCAAACTAAGATTTACGTTAATACAATACAGTCTAGGCGCTAGACTATCCAAAATTCCTTTTAGGATCTATGGGTGATTTGGTCTAGACTAATAATTCGTCATGGGACATCATCGGATATCGCAGGAACATTGCGGGACATGATAGAGACATTGTGGTTTTAATTATCATAAAATAGATATACCTAGGAAATAATCTACAACTTATTGTATATCCTTCGTAACCATCTATGTAATCGTTCTGTGGGAGACAGATATTGCGTCATGAATGATATTTTCAAATTTGTAAAGATCCATGTAATTATTGCGCGAGAAATAGATATTATGTTCATACTTAAGGTAAGAGATCAATGTGTGTAGCATTCAATGTCAAAAACGGAGTAGAAGGCGAATGGTTGTCAGTATAATCTAGACAGCTGCTGAGATGTGTGAAAGCTAGGGCTACAAACTATTCTGGATAATTGCATTTCGCAGCTCTCTGTTTATACCCAATGTAAGAAACAAATATGTGCAGCAGTTGGTATAAAAAAAGGTGTTCAGAACGTATGTTTTGTTGTCAAGATGTCCCAGACAAGTGCAGAGATGTGCGAAATCGAGTGCTACAATCAACTGTCATAAATGATTGCATTTCACGGCGCTGTCTTTATGCATAAGGTGAGAAATCAATGTACTCACCATTCGGCGTCAAGAAAGGAGTATTACACGTGTTCTGTTGTCAGGAAACCCAGACTGGTGCGGAGATATGCGAAATGGAGGACTACAATACGCCGTTCTCGGTGAGTGCATGCCACGACGCTATTTTCACGCGTAAGGTAAGAAACTAATGTGTGTAGCATTTTGCGTCAAACAAGGCGTGCAAAATGCACGTTTCGTTGCCAGGATATCCCAGACAGGTGCGGAGATAAGTGAAGTCGAGGACTACGATGAACTGTTCCAAATAATTACATTGCACGACGCTGTTTTCATACGTAAGGTAAGAAATTTGATGTGCGCACCTTTCGGCGTCAAAAACGGAGTATATTTCGTTCGAAACACTCAACTTGGATAGTTGGAACCATCCTGACGAGGATATACAATGGTTGCTTGGTAATGAGTTTTACGAATCATGCGAAGGAAAGTCCTTTTATTAATAATTTTGACACTCTATTAATACTCCGGACACAATAATCACAGCGATAGGCGTAGGAGCTATAGTGCCCGAATTCGGAAGGCGATGGAGCGATAAAACGGTTATTGTTAGCGATTGACAAATGTAATAAACATATGTTCGTTCAACGTCTCGCGAGAGAGAAAGGAAGAGAAATGGAAAAAAAACAAAAGAAGATCGAAGGAATGATCGTCTAACAATCGCAACGATCAACAACGGCTACGTTGTGATGCTCGCTCAGCGCCGTATCCAAACGCTACGCACCCATGACCACGATCCGGACCACTCGAGCAACAAGTCGGATTTTGTTTCGACTCCTTAACATATGTGAAATTACAATTTTATTTGAAAGTAATTAAACGAATCATAAACTATTGCTGCAATAATATAATATATATAATATACAGTAATATATATATTATTATATTATATTATATTATAATCTGAAGAAATATATATATATATATATATATATATATATATATATATATATATTGTGTGATAGTGTGTCTAATCTGAAGTATTGCAGAAGTAAAGAAATCTATACTTCGTTGTGATTATAGAATATCCTGTTCTATATTTTATTTATAATTTCATATAAGATTTTAGCTTTAATTCAAACCAACACTACTATATTGAATCGATAACATCGTACGTAACTTGGACGTACAAATGGTAAGAAGCTCCGGTGATCCCCAAAACGAGGAACACTAAAAAGCATTGCATGTCACGTCTATTCTGCATCTTCTCTGTGACGTAAGAAACACACTGATTTTTGTCGAGGTCGGTATTTCAGACGTTTCAGAACGTAAGACGCGGAGAAATAAATTCTCATGTAATATCAGTGTCATTGACTGTCCTGTATACGGGACATCGTATCAATGTTGCGGTGCTGTCACATTTGAGGAATTGTTGCATAGCCAATAAAAGCAGCTAAAGATACATTATTTAGACATAGAAAAATAAGTAGATTAGATTTTAAATTATAAATATTTTTGGTGTGTCTTGAATGTTTAAATAAAAGCAGTAATAGCAAAATGTGATAGAATTGAGAAAAAATCGGTGCGCAAGATGTGTTCCATTAATTGGCGCAGGATATTACAGACACATAACATGCAATGTTAAATATTTTTATTACACATATGCTGTAATCACTATTATATTTATAATGTACTTATAATATTTAGATAATATCTTACTCCTCTATACAAAAATAATTACAATAATAATCGTTATTGGCATAGGCAAAATCGTTATTTATTGAAATTTATTGAGCACAATTATTTTTTTTTTCTTATTTTACACAAGTAAACCTATATTAAAAGTCATTTAAAATTATAAGATCTTAATTATCTCTTATACACATACATACACACGTTTATAGATGCATATGCTTGTATATCGTACATATTCATATTTGAATTCATTCCGTAAGACCTACAACGCATTCTAACAATATATCAAAGTCTTTTATTACACTGGTAATATGAATTTTTGACAAAATACTGAATATTTCTCCTTCTCTCCTCGCTCTTTCTTTTTTCTTCCACCGTTCGTCGTTTTCCTGCCATTTCTTCTACTTCTGTTTCTCTTCTTTTGTTTATCTTCACACCATTATGTTCAATCGTTATCTCTATCTCGCATACGCGAACCATTCGATAGCATTAAAGAACATTCGAAAGTGTAAATTTTTGTTCACATGTGCTTATTCAAGAACCCTGATCAATTCGCGATTATTAAGAAAATTTCGCTGCTAAACAGTTCATTTTGCCACCAATCAAACATGTTCGATTTTCAAACATGTATGTCTATTAAATGAATATCGGCTTAATCATAGTTTGAACCCGTGGCGGTGATCGTTTCTTTATTTTACATTATTATTCACACGCTATCTCGGAAAGAAGTTACGCAGAGATGAAGATTAAACACCGCGTGTAACCGTATAACATTCGTAAACGTATCTGACCTCGTTTAACATTCCTGGCCAGACTATTCGATTTATATAAAAATGGTATAAAATTCGTATTGTGAATCGAGCTTACGAGATAATCCAAAATCGATCGAATGGAAGAAACTGTTTAATTGGATGTTAAGGACATAATAGATGTAAAGTGTTATTGATTAAAGTAATGGTAATGGTAGAACGCTAGTAGTTAGAATACTACATTTATCGATAGTCGTTTGCGAGAAACGCGAGCTGCGAAAAACATCTGAATTCGGTTTCCTATGTTAAAAAATTGTGTTCCTTTTTCAAAGTAGAATCGTTAACTTATAAAGAAACGTATAGTATATGATCTGGACGTAAATAATGGAATGCTTTCTCTGTGTCGTTTACGATAATCTTTGTGAAAGTTTACAGCGTAATAAAATAAAATTCGCGTATAAAATCAGCGTAATAAAATGATTCGTTTATTTATAAAAGAAAGAAACGCGAAGCACAACATATTGTTCCAAGTAAAACGAGCTACAATTAAAGTTCGTGGGCACAAAAGTATTAATTATTGCATATATTATCTAGGTATGCAATAACTTGGAATTACTTTGGTGCGTCACGTTTTCAATTGGCGTTGCAATTATATGGCACGTACTACATAATATAAACTTTACACATTTTGTTCTTTTCTTTTCTTCTTTTTTTCTCTATTCTCAGTCTTCTGAACACGTATCCCTAGAAAACTCAACGAAACGTTCGAGAATTCTATTCTCGTTACGCTTTATCGCTCTTTCTCCTTTCACATATGTATACTCTCCTACGATGTAGGGTGATCATATCTCTGGTTTTTTAGCAAGTATACATATATATATGTATATCCTTTGAAGCAGGTTAAAACATAATACTGCTACAAAACATAATAAATATAAAATAAAAGTAGATATTTGTTTAAAAATATAGATCATTGAAAATATTTTCTTGTGAAATTATCACGAAAAGTAAAAAGAAACTTAATATATGAAATTAATACGAAAATATAAAATTGATATAGAGCTAATACATATATATATCTTTATAAAATTAAGACTTAATATTAATATATCGATATATAAAATATCGTTGATATTAATGTTTAAACAGCAGAAATCGGATTAATATCTAATAACGGTAATCTAATTTATCTTCAACGCATACTTGTTATTAAAAACTGGTACTTTGGTTGTGATAGAGTTTGTATACATAAAATTCTAATGATCTTAAAGGAAATGATAAAGAGTCCTCCGTATTCCTTTCATATTTTCATCTTACTTCTCTCGCTCGAATCTTTTAATGTAAGGATACGATCACCTTACCATATAACATTCTCTAAGTTAAACGATTTAAACTAATTAAAGATTAGTACGTAAGTAGCGGGTAACTATACATTAAAAAAAAAACGAAACATTTCCTCCCATTAAGGACGGTTAAAGCTTCGAAAATGAGCAACGATCGAATATACAGAATGAGTCTAATATAATCAACAGATGCGTATATTATATCACTTGAAAAATTTTCAAATTTCTGTCATCTCTCTTTACCATCTTTAAATTCTATTTACGATTACATAACATCGTTATAATAACACCGCATTTATCTAAATCTGTACAAGGAAATTTTCGTATCGTTTATGTCCAACATTAAATAATTAAGCTGCGAAAAAACACCTCGATACGTCTTAACTTTCGACGCATGCTTAATATATGTATATATATATTATCATCACATCATCATCATCATCATCATCATAATCTTCATCATCATCGTTATCATCATCATTATCGTCATCGTAGTTCTATCGCGTTTTTACCAATTATACTCTGCGAAAATGTTGAACGAAAAAAGAAAAAGGAAAGAAGGACAATTGAAGGTTCACCGTCTTGATTGTACTTCGTTCATGGCATCGCAAACGACAACGTGTTATACTTACAAATTAAATCGAAATTTACAATAAAAGAAAACTTGAGATGGGGCAAAATCTGATCTTGATTCGCAAGACTGGAAACTAAAACTTCGCGAAGTTTTGAAACTCTCGGAACCCGGAAATCTCATTTCGCTTCGTTTTCTTCTCTAGTAAGAAATATCTATTTTGTCAGAAATTAAAATGTTTACAAAGAAACCCACAAATCAAGTTTTCAATAGTTTATAATGAAACGACTTTAAAGTTTAACAAACACAAACTTAATTGGATTATTATTGGTTAGATTAAAATAAGTTTATATTATTTTATTCATAATTCATGTTCTGGTAAGTTATTTATATAAATTATTGAGAGCTTCGAATCACAAAAGTTACTGAAAGTTTTGATTTTAGAGAACATAACTTTTTTTTAATTTTCGAAGGGTTTCGAGTGTTCCACCTCTAAAAAAACACATTTCCGTAATATCCTTGACCGAATTGATGAATTACGGCAGTAAACTTGGCAGTTTGCGAGATTTTTCAAATTTTTGATGCGTTTATGTTTTCTTTTGCTTTTTTACGGACGGTTAAAAAGGGCCCGCCAATTTCACGCTCTTCGATAATTAGAACCATTACTGCCGATCGCTGCGCCGTCTGTTGTTTTACCCGCCAAACAGAATACTATTCGAAACATGTATCGAGAATCACGATATCTCGATGATATATCGACAAATCGTGATTGTTCTCCCTCGATTTACATAACAACTCTATCACAAATCATTCGGAAAGCA
This sequence comes from Bombus superbus, assembly GCA_014737385.1. NCBI lineage: Eukaryota > Metazoa > Arthropoda > Insecta > Hymenoptera > Apidae > Bombus > Bombus superbus. Next base: position 1,166,130 of record JACXIK010000043.1, on the reverse strand, counting down.
TATATAATATATTCATACTATACTTCACGCAAACATTTGTGTATGTGTATTTTTTTGTTTTGTTAAATTACTTTCATCGTTCATCGTTCATTGTTTAATGAATACCTTCTGTAACATATGTACGAGAAAGTTTAACGATAATACATATCGTACACGTTCCACGCAAACGAGCTACGCGGAACGTCGTCTCTTCGATTTTTCTTTTCGTTTTTTTTTTGTTTCTCTTATTAAAGAGTTTAACTTATCTTCCTTTTCTACAATTAAAGGGCGCGTCGCAAAACGTGTATAAGAGCGAAATGTTGCTTCGATCGGAATCGTGTTTTAGAATCATGTCGTTGGTGCGTTTGAAGCTGGCGGCGTGTCAGTACGCCATATTGAGGTACCCGATTGGCTGATGGTGGTAATCTGTGAACAGAATCGGATTCAAGTAAATTTTAGAAACTGCGGTTCTAATCTATTTAAAAATTAAGTGATCAAATTCTACAGATTTGTTCTTCTTATAGAATTATATCGTCGATATGTAGAAAAAGTGCCTTGTTATCAACAGAAGAAGGTTTTAATGGTGGTTGTCTTAAATGAAAATATTGAAATTTATCAGGTTACGTTTTTTCAAAATGAATGATTTTAATTCAAGGAAACATGCAGTGACTCACAGAGGTATTTGAAAATTTACTATAGAAGGGTTTTGTAAATACAATATTATGTGTTATATCAAACTTCTTGAAATTTTATTAGATAAGGAGATACGATTATTGTTAGACTGCGGATATTTATGCAAATTCAATATTTTTACGACCGCAACTAAAGGAGTCGTAACCAAGCTAAGAGAAGGTAAGTTAAGTAAAAATAAGTTAATTATATTAGAATTAAATATGTATTATAACGAGTAACGTATTTTGGATATTTTACGTAGTTTTGTATATTGTGTGCACTCTGTGCTTCTGATACCTTCAAATTTTCCATAAATCTATAAAAATCCGGATCTAATCTATTATCAAACCTAATTAGCGTGATTATATTTAGACTGCAAACGTTTTTACATCTAAATGAAATCTAAATAAAGATTTGTTTCATTCCTTAAATAGTATAAGAAGTACTTTGTCTCAGATATTTTTGATATTTTTATATAAGTACATTTTGTATAGTGTTGTATATTTAAATTTTCTATAAATGCGTAAAAATCCGTAGTCCAGTTATATTGGTAACGATTGAAATTATTCCGAAAATGTATAATTATTTTCCAACTCGATCGACTATACTTAACTTTTAATTTATTATATAATTATCAATACTTCATTCTAGACTTTCATTCTAATGAACCTCTAATTTTTGTTATTAATGCAATATTACAATTTTATAACAGGCTTCAAAGATATCGAACAAATTATGGAAAAGTCACAACTGATATTGCATCGAAGTACTCATTTTCAGAAACAAGTGATAGGATAGATCTATTGTCACCTTATTGTCATGTCCGATTAATGGAGTTTCTACCGTGGTCTCGTCGTTAGTACGACTCATGTATGGATGTGGGGGTGGCACATAAATCGGCTTAGAATGACTAGCGACTTGCGCGTAAATCGTTGGTTCCTGGATTGGTTGCCTACGCGTCAAAGTCGACATGGCCAGCAGTTGCGGCCGCTGAATATTGGATACCTGTACTGGCTGATAACAATTAGGAGGTATTCGTCGGTTACGGAGAGACAGCTCGGCGTACGTTAGCTCTGATCCCTGCAAAACCAGAGCGATAATTCATTACCCATTATGCTAATTACTATGTAGTGATTTAATGATAGGACATAATAGTGTCTCACAAATAGATAGAATAGAGCAGTAGTATAAATAAATGAATATAACAATAAAAAATTTGATCTTTTAAGCATTGTATCTATTTATTAATATTTCTAGCGAAAGGATTTATGGAAAACTTTAACAAGGAGATATTATTCCATGTGCCATACACTATGGTTACAAAAAATTCCTACTTCTATAGTATTTTAACTATATCACCTTGTTCGAGTTATTTTTGAAAATTTCTTAAATTTAAGGAAAATATAAAAGAATCGTAGTATACGTATTTTATTGTTTAAACGTTGTACCACATTTATCGTTAAAATATTAGGAGTCTTCTTATTTGTTGAAATAAAAGTAAGATTGAGATATAAAAAGTCATAAAATGAGCGATATATTATTATAATGATTCTTTATTTTGGCACAAAATGGTTGAAACTAACAGATATGAAAGCATTGGTCATTGAAGTTTCTTAATTTAAATCTCGAAACACTCTATGCTAATCTTTTGTTTATTTGGTATGTATTACGTACATGTATAGGAAAATGTATTCAGTGTTATATTTCAATTAATGAAATTCGTACTCACGTTGCTTGTGTTGGTAAAAGTACTTGCGTCCGTTCGTTGTTGGTGTAACACATATCGTGGTGAAGTGCCCTTGCACAGTTCGGCGTAAGAATTTTCTGTGGCAATATAGAGTTCAAGATGACTGTTAATGCACTGAGGGTAACAACTCTTTGCTGTATCGCCAAAGCAATTGGTTTTTAATTGTTCAATCCTATTGAGTTCTTAATAAAACGTCACTAGAATTTTTGCACATTTGTATTGTTCAATTAAACAAATTCATTAAACGCATAAAACTATGTCTAATAAACCCCTGAAATCAATTATTACTTCATAACCATTAAACTTTCGTAACATTTTTACATCGTTAATTTGCAGTGGAAGTTTATAAAAGATATTTAGTTCGCGTGTTCCTCATTTTATAATATTTTCATTTGTGTGTTTGTATGTATCCAAAATAAATTGACTCGTGGATATATGGTATCCCATCTTATAGTGTACTTCTTCGCTATAAAATCGCCCAGTTAGAATCTACACATCTTTCAGTAGAAAGAATGTGTATAATAATTCTAATTTTCTTTTTATGTTTCAGTAAACCTCACCTGTCATACAATTTTAGTAACTATAATCGGTAATTATAATCGAAGAATCAAATGGTTGGAAATTTCTCAACGATGCTAATAATCACATATCATCAACTTTGGTTAAAATACAGCGCTTATTAAATTACCCACCATTAGCATGAGGAATTATATCTGGATCCTTTTCGAAGCTCTCGATGCTGTCGGAGTTGAGAGGCAGGGTCGACGATTTATCACGTGGAGAGGAACTGCCGGTTCCGGACGCGGCTAGATTCGCCATGCCGCCGTCGTCGTGAGAGTCCTTGTCCTCCTGAGTCCTTGGTCGATACCGTAATCTCACAGCCAGAACTATCACAAAGATCACTAGTAGAAGGCCCGCCGTTGCTCCAACCACCGCACCGAGCAATGGTCCAGACAGCGACAGCATCACTGGTGTCAGAGCTGGAAATCACGGTAAGTATCATGAGTCTTTCTACTCTCTTCCTTTTCTTCGCGGGATCTCATTGTTCGGCGGACGAAAGGATTGCTTCTCGAGACACTCAGAAACATCTCTTCTCGTGATTACAACCGTTGAAAACGAAATTCCCCATTATTGTTGTCGTGGATACGATTTTATGGATTTTTAGGATTATTTATGAAATACACGTTTTTCGTGATTGGTGATGGAATCCGACTCAACGATGTTCTGTCACACGGATTTACTTTACTTTTACTGTGAAAACAAATTTTGGAAGTTTGTCATTAAATTTTCCTAACGACTATTTCATTAAGAATAAAATCTCATTAAAAACTGAGATATTTAGTTAGAATTGGGAATGAAATAATTTCATTGAAAATTTTATTAAAAGTTCTCATTTTATAAAATTTTATTTATCGTAGCAATATAATCATTTTAGGGAAAATGATTTAGCTATTGATATATCTAAAATTTGATTTATCTAAAATTTTAAATGTAATCGAGTCGGAAGGGTTAGATGAATTGGAAAGAGAATTAGTATCTGACCAGAAGACTAATTGATTACTTGGATAAGTGAGAACAAGAATCAATGGAGTAAGATTGATTCCAGTTAGATTAATAGAATAAAGACGTCACTGGCTGAACAAATAGATCTCAAAGGTTGAGTAGAGGACCAGATCTGATCAGACAAGTAGTATAGACACATTATAGTCAGAAGAACGGTGAAATTGTCTAAGACTGTACTTATTTAGCAAATAGCTTGTGCAGCTTTTTATATAATTTTGAAAACTTTTCATATACACATACATATGTATCTTCTTTCCTCCGAAACTATTATTCGCGTACCTTTTTTTGGATTGGGATATAGTGAAATTCAAGCACTCTGAAGATCAGTTTCTTCCGTTGTTTAATATCTTTTTTGTGTATGAAACTTCATTTATGACATTAATAGTATCGGAGAATATTATACCGTTCCTTCGTTCTGGTAAAAAATAATAAGTGTTAAAGGAGATTTATTATAGTTACTATACATATGTTATAATAACAGAATGATAAAATTCTAGCTATATACAAAAATATTCCTCTGATTCGTTTTCCAACAAAACTACATGTTGAGAAATCGAATTGTTATATTGCAAAATAAAAAATGATTGGCGTAAGAAATTCAAACAAGGTCACTGAAGCCCCATTGTGAGTTTTGTTGCCACATTCATTTGTGCGTGTAATTTTGGATTTCGATTTGATTTATGTTGTTCCTTCGCATTCCAGTTAATAATGGATTAATATCTTCATAATAAACGAGCACTGGACTGATTAACCATGGTCCAATGGGTTTCGTATTTAGCCATCGACAATTATGTAAATGAAATATCATCGCAGCGCTGATCGTCGTTCCTGATCGCGACGATAATACTCCTGTTTTCAGCCTAAAATAAAGAAAATCACCAAGGGTAACTTCTCAAAACGTTAGCATTATCATCCCCGTTATCGTAGAAATATTGCACATTGGGGATCATGTTATATATTTTTGGATTCCGCGTATAGTCATGTTTTAATGTATTTCACGAATTCTGTTCTACATCCGGCGAATACAAAATAATTGAAATAAACATAAGAAAGTATCGTAATAAATGCCACTATTAATATCTATGTTATGAAATCTAGGGATGGAGTTATTATCGTAACATCGTGGTTTTCAAAATCAACTTAGAATATGTATTTTCGGAAAGGTACAAAGATGTGTGAACAACGATTGTGATGAGATTTTTGTCGAGGTTTCATTAGACTATAACGAATTTTCTATTGAATTAAGAATTTAATTAAGAGTTCAATATATGAGAAATTTGCTAACGAATCCGACAATATACAGGCTGATCAATTGATTAATCATAATCAATTAAGTAGATTCAGTGTTAATAATATATGTTTTAAAAACTAACTTAGTACCTTGTCCAACGTCATCACAATGTTCGTTATGGCAGTGAAAAGAAGCTGTGCGTCATCTAGGCAGATTCCACACTACATTCGAATTATCGTAGCAAGACTTCATGATTCGCATGCAATGACAACGGCCTTCTTGTACGATAATTTATAAACTAATAATATTAACGAACTTACAAATGACAAGCTGTAAACTACAGACTTTTGTCTCATATATAATTTAAAAAATTTTCAATTTTAACAAAGAAAAATAGGTGCCCTTATTTCAGAACTTTAACAGTTTTATTACCAAATTTACTTGCGCCATTTTATTATTTCTGCTTATTATTTATTGTGCACTAATTGATATCGGTAATTTACAACTTGTGATTTTATAAAATGTCGTTGATAATATTAGTTGAATTGTGTAAGAGGGCCAATGTGTTTACAGAGAGGCTGGTGAAACACAGATCTACGATGAGAAGCGAAAGCGCGGCACGTTGCAAGCAGAGAATCTCTCGTATCTATTTCTCATAACAGTGCCCGTTAACACGTATTTCTCTACTGTTCTGTACACGAGTCACCGTGTGCTCTAATTTCCTTTACATTATATTATTATTATTATTGAATTAGCCTTTTCACTCTATCATAGAGAAAAACGAAAGTTTTATGTTTTATTTAGAAAATCGTCACTTTTGTGAATGACACCCTTTGTGAGAATTTTTCTAGCTGATAGAGCATGAGAGTGGTATAGATGGTTGTGAAGTTGGTAATCTTGAGAATCACAGATAAAACATAAATAATATACTTATTGTTAATAAGTTATAACTGAGTAATTTAGTAGCATTATTTGAGCCGGTCAAAATTTAAAGATATAGGAAAATGACGATGTCATTATACGAACACTATTTTCTAATGTCTTGAAATATTATCATTGTCTGTATCATCTTCTTGCAATAAATGAACTTATTGAAGCAAAAAATATTTCTCTTGATAGTTGCATGTTAATCGTATACTAATAAAACCGTAAACTAATGAAAAAGTGGAGTGCTGATCAGTTTGGCTTCTATGAAGTTCATATAAAACGATACATAGGAGAAATTACACGACAATCCCACCAAACAAGAACAGAGGAGCCAACCTTGAAACCTTTTCCTGCAACGTCTCCAAAGGGAAGAAGCGCACAAAAATTGTTCTCCAGAAAAACTCCTCTGCTTCCGTAGCGGAAATCGCTTCCCCTCGAACAACAACACCAATTTTCAAGACAATAGGATGGAAGGACGAAAATGGACCATTCAGTGCACCGCTACCTCGACAAATGAATGAACGAAACGCGTCAAATAAATGATGACGTTCTAAAAGCACGGACAAATTTCCACCGAGCTTTCGAGACACAGTCGAAACAGAAAGAGATAGACATTATGGTACGAAAGAAAGAGGTAGACATTATGGTACGAAAGAAAGAGATAGACATTATGGTACGGAAGAAAGAGATAGATATTATAGTACGAAAGAATGAGGCAAAGATCGTGACACGCTCGTGACAGGCTCGTACAAATGTATGCTTCCGGGACTGCGATCGTAAAGGCACTTCCGCTTTAACCCTTTCCATGGTGTTGTCACTTTTTGAAACTTTTCAAACAGTAAGTCGACTTCTATCGTGCGAATCCCAATCGACATTTTGACTAAATTTTCTTCCCTTTTTTCCCCCCTTTTTCCTATTCTTCTTTTTATCGCCTTCTTTTCGTCCTTTTTTGACAGAGAGTTCATTTCTATCGGTACTTCGCTTTGATATTTTTAAAATTTTGCTCTTAAAATTCTATTTGCTTTATTGCGATATTTGTTACTGTAATATGAAAGAATTTAGTAATCTTCTGAACTATAATTTGCGACTTGCAAAGTTTCACTAATAATTTTAGTTGATTTGTGCAAGAGGGGCTCGAACATGTAAAAGATAGTCATAAATAAGAATATTATAATAAAGATAAATTATATTATAAATATATTAGAGATTAATTAATAGAAATTTCAATGAAATAATTGGCTCTTTAAAAATAAAGACATGAAAGAAACGAAGAAATTTGGAACCAAGGAACAGCTATATTTTAGCAGTGAATATAAAGATTAATTAAGATTTTAGAATTGAAATATAAAATTCGAATATCGTTTAGAAGTTACTGATAGTTAGATATAGAAAATTCTTTATTCGGATAATAAAAGGGAGGAAATGCAGAAAAGTGACCATGAAAGAAATTTGGAATAATTAGGGATCTTAAACGTAAAAATCCGTCGCTCAATTATTTTTGTTTTTCTTATCCTTCTCTTTCTAGTTTTTGTCGTTTCGTTCTTTTTCCTTTTTTGGAAGGTAGATTATTTTCTCTGTCACTTCAGTTTCATTTTACGTTCTACGGAATATATTGAGAGATAGTGACGTTAATCGTGGCCGATTGGAAACGTCGATTTCGTTTCGACGCCAACTGCCTCGAGCGGATTAACCGATCCAGCTAATTTCGGATTAATCGATTATATCTCTACTCCGATGTAACACTGCCACGTCCGCTCGTGTTCGTGTCTATGCCATGCGGTCCTCAGTTGATCGAGTTGATCCATGTAAGTGGACGTCCAACCGCCAATTAGCCGATTCAGTTTATTCCGGACCGATCGCCGTGTTAACGTTCGAAATGGATCGGAAGATAGACGAAATTGAGTTTTATCTCTTATTTCTTTTTCATTTTTCATTGAATAGCCAATGAAATTTTGAAGTATGGAAAAAGTACTTTATTAGATTATTATTACTAAACTGCGTGTATTTACGTAAATTTATATTTTTATGGAGATAGTTAAAAAAATACATTGTTTGAATTTTTCACTTTTGAATTTCATCCACAGTTTAGTTGTTTCATATAGAATGGCTGATTAGCGATCCATACTTCACTCGATCTTAATAATTATGCGTTTACATACAAAAAGCAAAAGAGTTGAAATCATACACGAGAGAGGAAATACTCAATTTTAGAAAAATATATTTAATTCTGTAAATTGAAAAGTACGAAAAAACGATGCTGTTACAAACTCTGTTTTCTTGCATCAGAATTTATCATTATTTATGTTACATTGCGATTTGAAATAAACATACGTAGAAATTGAATTAAATTTGAAATATTACAGCTACATAAATATTAACTGTATCTTGAATAAAAACTTGTCAACATCAGTGGTAAGTATTTCTTATTACGGATATAATTGGATTTGCCAGGTGAAGAAATAATTTTGTAAGATGTGTTTCAAACTTTCTATGTTTGTCACAGAAGCTTTTGTCCGTATCCGAATAAATACCTTTCATCGTTCACGTAAAATTGAACTGCACGTTTCCAATTTAATTCTACACGATCGTATCGCTTATTTCAAGCTTGTTATTTTTACGATACTCGTAATTTAGATAGGGACTATCGTTTCAATTTACGATGGGAACGTGACGAGGTTCGACACGGTTTTTCGCGTTAAAACACGATTATACCGAGGTGGTCCGACGTGTTTGCAGAGATCGTGAATTATCGTTACGCCAGCAATGAATCTGGGATTCAGATGCACCGTCCAGAACTACGCTTGGCACTTAAGTGCGAGATTAATCAAAATCCACTTAAATTTACGAACTCCTTTAAACGAGTAGCCTTCTTGATCTGCCTTTGTGATTCTAAGTTGATATTAAACGCAGCAGGCTGGATTCAACATATACACGTGCCATTAGCATCTCTGCTATTACCAGGATGAAAATCAGTTAATTCGAAAGCAATTTTTATTCTTACAGTTTAGATTCTCTGTTTCTATTGAAAACACTTTTTGAATACAGGATAATTTTTCTGGTACGGTGACTCGCGTAGTAACGAGATCGTTGTATATATTAAAATCAGAGAACGAACTTTAGTACCTTTCAAAATTAAAATCAGAGAAATTGTTTAAATAACTAAATTATTGCTTTTCTTTCCTACAGAAATACGATATTCTATTTGACGATGCAAATTGAGATGGTTTTTTGTCTCGTTTTGTTCAGGAGGGGGATCGTTATAAGCTAAAGCGATGGAAAAATCCACTACGATTTTTTTTAGTATATTTGCCTTTACCATTGAAACGGTACCCTTTCTTTGCATAAAACGCGATGGTTTCCCTTTTTTCTTCTTTTTTTTTTGTTTTAATCACGGAATAATCCAAACGTGAGACGCGAAAAAGTTTTTCGCTTCGATACTTTTATCAGATAGATAAACATGTTAAAATATCGTCCATTAGTACTGCGACTACTTTAAATCTATTTCAAACACGACCATTTTCTCATATAGATATGATATAAATAAATATATTGTATCTACTCTTGAGAAAGTGCTCAACAATTTGCAAAGTATTTTTAAACTCTTTCAAAATTGATTGTAATTTTACCAAACATCCATCAATAGATTAAAAACAGACAACTATTATTGTCAACTGCAATGCATTATCCGTTTCTTGAGAATCAAACATTAGATAATAAAATTAATAAAATTATGTGAGATATAGAGGATTTGATTAGTTTGACTCACACATTCGTGAAAACTTTCTGTAGATCTTCAAATACACTGCCGACCATAAGTATTAAGACATCTATCCATACGAAATATAAATTGAATTCTCTTAGTTTCCAATTATTTTATCATAAATCTGTTACTTTATTTGCATTACATGCAAATAAAATACGAAATGAAGCGAAATTTGTTTGATCTATCCCATAAATACATACAGTTAGGGACATAAATATTGGCTTATTCTTGGAAACAGAATAACTTTTTCAAAAATGTACCAAACGACGAAGTTTTTTGAGAAGTTAGAAGTATTGCTTTACTAGATGACGTGTAAAAATATTTTGAGAAGATTGCAATTGGTTAGAATCGCGGAAAAACAGTAAAAGTCACTATTTACAACTTTTTATCTGAGTCTATCATGAAAATATAACAAATACGTTTTGTACATTTATGTCAGTTACACAAATGCTGAAAATGTCATCGAGCTACGAACAGTTAAAGACACAGCCTTTAATCGTAATCTACATTCTTCTTTATCTTTCCACGTCTGTTGCTTATTCTTACATCAACCGATATCCATGAAATTTTCAACGCGTACATGACGTGAATCTACAAAGCGTACTTTTAAAATGTTCATTACAGTCTCAAATAGAAGAGTTGTTAAAGGTAATCCTTGCTATTTTTCTCGTGATTCCGATTTGTAATTTTTTCAAAATTTTGTTTGACTCTTCATCCAGTAAACTAATCCTTTTAATTTTTCAAAAAAATTCAAATCGTTTGGTGCAATATTAAAAAAATTATTCTATTTGTAAAGAGTGATAATACTCGTGCTCCTAGCGCGTATCACATGTAATAAATATCTATATATCTAGTTATATCCAGTATTGTACTTTGTGAGCCATTGTATGCATACGATTCTCTCTGTAAGAGAGTTTATCGAGCTTCCGTTCTTCCTCCTCTTTTATCTCTTTCTTGAACTCCGACGACGCGGAGGATCGCGTTTAGCCGCAGACCAATTTCGGTTGAACGCTGTACAGCTGGTTCTCACGTACGGGTGGTCGTCTTAGTGGTGTCCCTTGGAACCAGGAATTTCCCGACTTCTCTGCTGTGTACATACTAACCGTTTACAGAATGTATACGCGGTAACCTTTCGCCACGAATTTGCAAAGAGCTCGTCCATTTGCATATTCGCGGCCGCGCATAGACCATGGTTAGCTGAAAGACGTTTTGTCATCAGGTTCCGCGGCCCATTTATAGTTCACTTTAACGATTAACGCGGCTACGAGCCGTTTAATAACCGGTGACACGACACACGACATCGACTAATGCTCGTCTATAAATATGATCACCGTATACCACGCAGAATCACTGATGATGGCTTAATCGTTACGTTGAAAGCGAAAGCGCAGACGAGCTTGTTAGCGTTTCTTTGTTTGGAGGAATTTGACGCTTCGTGTTGTTAGTTGGGTTGATATTGTTGATTTTTGTGGATCTTCGTAGATATATTTTTATAATTTTTAGGAATATTTAGAAAAATGCGTATATTTTCTGAAAATTCGATTGTCGATATCTAACATTGTATTTTTTAAATAAATAATGCAGTAATTTATGTTTCTATGACTTGTGCATTTCTTAAGATAAATATCGCTTTTCTGGTCATTAATTTGTTGATAGTTTTCATATTTCCATAATTATGTATTTGCTTTATTTGTTTAGATAATATTGATAATATTGTAGAAGTATTTTGAAGATAAATGACGATATCTTTTAGGGTTGAGGGTTAAGACATATTTTAATATACGAAACATTTAAAGTTCATTAGTTTCCGTGTACAAGCAGAATTAGTTACCCAAATTTATTGCTCTTAGAAAGAGATAATATTATACTCGTATAAAACGTGGGCTTAATTTTCGTGCAGTATGTAGAATGACGATTGTATAAAGTCTTCGCGTGTATCTAAAAAATACATTTTTTCGTTGACTTTTTTGCATTAAATCTGTATTTCCGCTATCCTCCTGAACATTTTAAAGGTATGGGTCGTAATATAATAAAAGTTCTTGATCTATATCATTTATCAATTTTCTATCTTTTCTGCATTCGACGCATTATTCCTCTTTTCAATTACGTTACATCACTGCCCTTTCAGATATCGGATGGTGAAAGTTGAAATGACCAAAAAATAAACTTATCATATCGATTTCCTGCGATCTTCACATTCTTTACATATCTCAACAAAATCCACATTTCATCCACTCATCCTTCAGCCTAGAACAATTCAATGCTGATCTAAATCGGTGATCAACTGACAGATTACTCTCGAATCGTGCTTCCATCGATCGAATAGATACGATAAGTTGATCTAACGGTTTAACAGCAGAATTCAATTCTATTCGGCTGATCGATCGAGATTAGTTTTAAATCGTGGTAACATCTTGCATTCTTATTGTTAGTCGACATTGATTGGAGGCGAAGTTGCTGATCATTTCCACGGGTTTATATATGATGTTGATTCCGTGTTTACGCTGCACCGTCGTTCGGTTTTCTGTTAATCCCGGCGTAGGCGAGCGTTAATTTTAGATCAGATTTTCAGTCGGATTTCCTAGGATGATCCAATGATTTAATGATTAAAACGGCTGGTCGGCCGATCTCTGCTTGATCCCAGATTAAGTCTGGATTATGTTGGCTAATCGTGAATTCTGGATTAGCTATCGGGGACACGTTTGACAGCATAATTTGATACTGTGATGCTCTTCTTCATGACCGATTCAATGTCGAACATAGACTTAACTGACAAAAGTACGTTGACGTGAATTTCCGTTTGTACTAACAACTATCTTGGCAGTGACGTCTAATTATTTAATTCTTCTATTCGATTTGAAAGGATGAGATACAGCGGCACGAATAGAAGCTAAACATGTATTAAATTTTGCATTTGGGTTTTAATACTAGAACTACCAGATTATGTTGCAGAACTTGTATCAGAGAAATGGAAATGCGACGTATAGTACCATTAAAAAGTATCGAACACTTATTTTTGATGAGGTATATTTTAATTACAAAATTAAGAACAGATCGGATTGCAATAATTTTAATCTTTATCGTCGTGATAGCTATATTGTGAAATGTTACGAAACGATTAAGCTGAATTGTAAAAGTCAATATGTAATAATGAGACTGACGTTTGCAATCAAATAAATCTTATACAACTAGTTTGTTATTTGACAAGCTCTTTGCGATAAATTTGCTATTGCTGACGTTGTGTTGTTTAAATTTTTAATAAATTAGTTATTAACTTTCAGTAATAACTATTAACGCAACTGTTCTATTGTTGCTTTTATGTTTCGACAAAATTACTTAGAAAGACAAAAATAACAACAAGCAAATGAAATTAAAGCAAATATTATTAGTTAAAATAAGAATATTTCTGATGATATATTCCTTTTGTATAATAATTTATCAACTAATGATATTAGTGAATCGATAAGTTGCAAGTTGCAGGTTACTTCTCTTTTACGATTATACTACGTCGAATAGAATAATCAAATTTGTAATTTGTAGAATTTACTTCGAAACTTTTATTTGTCTCTGTTATGCAAGAGAATTTATTAATGTTAACTGATATTGCCACTTCAATATGGCAAAAGCCATATTTTGTTAGTAGTCAACTGTGTTAATTGATATTTTAGAATTCTATTAAAAATGTGAAACGTATCAAAAATCGAAATATCACTCAAAAATTACAACATGCTGAAGAATTCAAACACAAGGAATTTTTTATCGTGATAATGAAGAAAGAATAAAAATGTAAAGATCTTAGAAAGGTAATTCACAGGAGAAACTTGAGACAATCGCGTTCTTAAAAACGAAGATTCGTTGGTCGGGCATCGAAACAGGATCGATAGGATGAGCTGCGATATCGATGATGCGCAACATTCAAACCAAGCAGGCTAACTAGTTCGAACGCAATTCTGATAGGATTTCAATTTACGAGCAGTTCAGAGTGGATGGTTCACTATTTCGAAATTCAACATTTAATTCGGCAGTTAGGTACCACTGAATCAGATTCCACGTTTCTGATAGAATCTATCCCTATTGAGAGCCAACTGGTCCATGATATAAAAAAAAAATGTCCTTATTCATTTTGAAACAAGCGCGATAAAATGATCCTTGTTACTACTAATGATCGAAATTCGAGAAATCGAGGAAATAAATTTCGACAAATTAAAAAAGATAACAACGTTTCAATGATCGTAATACAAACACTGGATGGGCAGGTTTTGGAAGGAAAGGGACGATCCACGACTTCAATGAGTTCAAAATTATTCAAATCTTTTCCCAAAGATTCTACATTTTCCAATGTTCCAGGTATTTTACATTTCCAAATATTCTGCAAAATAATTGATTCTCTTCACCTCGAGTGCAGAAATTTTTATCAAATATATTACACAATTCCCCGAGAAGGATTCCGATAATCAACATCCAATGTAACAAATTGCAATCCACAGGAGAATTAGAAAATAAAAATAAAAAATAAGGAAGTGAAAGAAAGAACAACAATTGCCCGATAGAAAAGGAGAGATCAATGAGAATATAGGGACGATCTGGACCACGATCGTGTTCTGGCTCAGTGTTCTAGACAGAATTTATATGTGGTCCACGGATGGCGCACGCTGACTCGAAATCGAACACTAGCTGGCCCCTACCTGGGTATCGTTGATGCTCCTGTGTCTTACCCTCCTGAACAAAGTGCGGGCTGTGAAGAACCGTGGCGTCGCTCATCGCGTGCTCCGTCATGATCCTCAGCGAGAGAACCAGTCCTGAGTAACTCCTCTCCGCTGGTAGATCGGTGATCTCGAGCATACTAGGCGTCATGCTAGTCGCGGACGCCAATAGGCGCCTGGTGTCTGCGTCGAAGACCTGCAGCACATAGGTGGCAGTGCGCGGGTCGATGTACTCGCTCTCGGCGCAGCTCACCCTGACCGTTGTCCGACTCTCTTCCCTGATTGTACAATTCTCCGGGGGTGGAGGTTGCGCCAGCCTCTCACCTGCTACCATACCGGGCACAACACACCAGCCTCAGCCATCTTCTACAGCTACTTCGGCGGATTTTACGGGGGTAAAAAGGGGATCGAAGTTCCTTCTTATGTACAGAGTGTTACAAAATATGTGGGAGATATTTGGATGGTTCGGAAGTTAATTGGTGCAAATTAGTCTTTTATATTCGTACTCTGATATTGTTAGAACGTTTAAACTGCTTTGACAACGAAGGGCTGTTTACAACTTACAGTTTACATTAGATAAGTGGTAATGGTAAGTGGTATAAGTCAGTTTTCATGAAAGATTGACTTACGTTGACATGGTTTCCGAGTTCTGCACTTATAGAATCGATTTTAAACATCTAAACGATGGAAAAAACTTCTATAGAAAAATGTCGTCTAAGGGATATTTTACAAGTTATAAACAATTTTGTTCTATGGTAGAAATATGAGTCACTCATTTGCAAACTCGGCAAAAAGAAAAAAGAAAAAAACAGAAAAAATCGATAAAATTGTACAAGGTAAAAATCGAGTGCTTTGGCGCTAAAATTTAAAGAAATTTCAAAAGGTGCAGTTAATTATTTTAGCGTATGAACGGCTCATACATCTACGATAAATGAATTCATAGAAATCCTTTACTTTTTAAAATGAAATTGTTAATTTTTTTTAAATATTCAGATTATTTACAGTCTGTCTAAGGCAATAAGTAAGTTTTGTAGTGGAACATTGACAATATACGTAGATATTTGTTCAGTGGTTTACTACCGTTAGTTATTAATATTTACTGAAGACTAGCTTGGACTCAACTAAAACGCATTAGTTGAGTTCAATCTGTTGGTATGCCGGGAATCTCTCGGCTCCGATCTTTGAACCATTTTCTGCTCAAAACGCTTTTGCTAATTGATTGAGATGTGAGCTGAGCTTGTACTTGTGTCTACTTGCGTAGCTAGTATTATTTCTTCCTCAATGAAAAGTTATTTATAACTTGAAAGATATGCTTCAAACGACATTCCTGTATATGAACATGTTTCTTCGTCTTGATGTCTAGAATCGATTCTATAAATCCTCCAAATATTTTGTGACACTCCATAGAGAATGAAAAGGGTGTTCGTTCCTTTATTCTTTTTTGTACATTTGGGATGGTACTGGTTTGGTGCTAGAATTTTTGTTGCTCCCTTTGCGGGTATCCCTTAAGGCATGGGTTAAATGGAGGTTCAAAGTGAGATTGGGATAAGTTTTTCAGCGGCACCGTGCGTCGCAAAGGGGTGCTTTCCTTTTGCTCGGTCGAAGGGACAACTTCGGTCCTGTGTTCCTGGATAACGCGTTTCCGTATTCCGTTTGTCCGGCGTTGATGATGTGCTCAACGCTGGCAAACGTTCGTGTCGGGTGATTCCTTTCTCCCTTTTGGTTTTGTTTCGGGAGAAGAGACAGTGAAGGGCTTTTCGAAAGGAATTTTCGTCTTTTTCGTTGATTTTTCGAAAGTGTACCGGTTTTCCGTCATTGTAAAGGTTAGACTGTATAGAAATGTAGTACGTATAATCTGGTATTTTAACATTAGAACTATTATATTCAGATTTCAGATTCGTTGTCTTTGCAATCACTGAGAACATGGAGGTCTTTTGGTATTTTATTGCCACAAAAACGTAATTACGTATATCTATTTATCTTAATTAATTATATGCAACTGTGTATAGTGTATTCATATACATACAGTATATGTCGTTAGTTCTAATGCCAAAGGGTAAATTTAATTGTAATCCAACAAGTTTCTATAAAAAACAATCGATACATTTTCAGCACATTTAATGTCAACAACGTTATAATTCATCACTATTTAATCAGTCCCTATCTTCGATGTTATTGTTAAAATGGAAGAAGTCCACCACTGTTTCTCGAACAATTTGTAAAGCTTCGACCAATGAAACAAACAAATCAAAAATAAATGAAAAAACCATCGCATATGCGTCATATTTAATCGAAAAAGAATTTCCTTGAAAGAAGAAATTCCAGATAGATTGCGACGGACGTAACCGATTTTTAAGCAACATCCCAGGTATCCTTGTTTTTTGAGCAAGTTCGATCGCGACGAATTTTCAGCCGAAAACGTAGCAACCTGCCCCAGCTCACGTTTCTCATTCGGTGCGCGAACGTGTTTTAATATGAACGTCAAAGCGTAATCGATATCCGCCATAAGATCAGACAGGTCGGTATCGATATGGAGCCGTTCGGTCCAGTCGTTTGCACGTTGCGTAACAAGCGTCTGACTTTTCGTTTCGGGGCTAAGTCCGTGTCGGAAGTACGGCGAGGTGGCTGTTTTATCGAACGAAATATTCGTCTGGCTCGATGGAAGAAGCGTTTACACGCGCGAACGAGCCCGAACTGTTAGACAGGATCTTTTTTTCCCCTGCCGTCTTTCTCGTCCCGCCAGAGCCTGTGAAAGTCCGAGTTCGACGAGGGTGCGAGCCAATAAACCGACTGGTGAAAATCGAGCAACGTTGGTTAACGATATCGACTGTCTCGGTGAATAGAGATTCGTTTAACACGTTCCTGCCGTCCTAATCAGTGTTCGTCTGGAATTGAACACTTCTTTGCCAAATCTGTTAATCTCGCATGTAGGGAAAATTAGTTGGAATTATATGAAATAAGTGTCAATAAAGTGGCCGAGTACTAAAATTAAAAAAAAATCCGAAAAGTGAGGTTGTATACGACCACTCTGACCTGTGAACGGTTCGATTAGTAGAGATGGCGGGTTTTTTAGCATTTATGAGAAATTTGAAAGTGCGAAAACGAGCAGAATACAGATGATTCACAATAGTGTATAAAGTATCAAGAGTATAGTTTCTATAATATTCCGTAAAGCAACGTTTCTATTGTTTTAGTCACTGCTCTTTTATAATTAGACAATAGAGGTTCATCTAAATTTAAATTTCCGTGGGAAGAGTTAAATGTGTAAATAAGGAACAATTTTTAAGCGAAACATTTAATTATCGTTATTATTATAACAAGAGAATTTTATCTATTTGTACGTGAATATTAAAATAATAAATATTTCAGCGTGATTTTGAAATGAAAAAATTTAAAACTTGTTCCCACGATCTCGAAAAAAGCTTTATATGTAAAATTCCGAAATATTCAACGTCAAAAAAGTGGATGAAAATTTTTGTATCGGTGTTTTACACAAATGTGATTAACATACATTTGCATTTTAAACGCGAGAAAGTCGACAATATGTAGCAATATTATCAGCTTGTTCGAAACAGGTAACCGTACACGATGAAGAAAAAGAGGGACCACGTTTTTCTGTTTTACCGAACTGTAAAGAGCGGTTGAACTGAATATCACTGACAAACTGAATACTACTTGACACTCTGCCAGCTCATTTATTGACACAAACCACTGCGCGCTAGAGATCCAACTACATTCGAGAACAAACAAAATTATCTGGTTTACAATCTCGTGTTACTTTTATCGAATAGTCGTGCTACACTTAAACGCCACTTAATCCTGTTTTTCTCTGAAACACCCTCGAAAAGAATCGTTAAAAAAATTTCGCGGAACTCTTGCTATTTTATTCCAGCTTTTTGCCGTTAGAGGAAAACGATGTATTCTGTTTTCTCAAGATTACATCAGCAATAAAATGCAACTAAAGTACTATCTTTTATATTGCATTTCCGATAGAGTTATTATTGTTAATAGGGATTTAATTTCCTTTGATATTTGTATAACAATCCAAAGGAATGACATTCGGAAAATTAAACGATAATCGATGATCTTCGGTAATATTTTACTCAATTTTTTAATTTTCAATGTATTAATCTTATCAAGCTGTCAAATAAAATTATATGTAAGAGTTAATAAAATTATGGTATTGTCTGCAGCGAAATATTGATTGTCGCGATCATAGTCGTTAAGTATTATATAACTATTAAAAGAATATCATTATTGGGGATCATGTTATGATCAAGTAAAATGAAATAAATCTAAAATAGATATCATCAGAAATATGTAAATCATATTTAATTCAAGATTCAATTCTATAATCAAGCTCAACGAAGTTAAACAATATATTGGAACACAAATGAAATTGAAGATTAAAAGCTTCCTTTGTTTAATTAAGAAAAACTCGAGTTAAGCTTAATTAATTCAACCAACGCTATCAGCTAAGAAAACTGAAGTTAAAGCATCTATGAGGAATCGAATCAAACATTAAGAATTTCGCGTTACCAATCAAGAACCTAAATCAAACTTAATTTAGCCGGCTCTGAAGTCAAATAAAATGAAATTAAGCTAAGATCAAATATCAAAAGTTCCTTTTGATCAATTATGAGCCACCTAAATCGAATCTAACTCGATCGATTCTGCAAACAAGCATAATACCATTTATGAAGAATGCTCTTATTGATTAAAGGTATATAGGAATGTCAAAAACTCCTTCTGATCAATTACGAATCCAAATCAAACCCAACTCAAACGATTCAGCAATCAGGCACGATAAAAATACAAAATTATTTGTAAAGAGTGTAACCGAATATCGAAGGTTCTTTTTGATCAATTATGAACTATTTTAATCAAATATACTTTGATACTAGTATTGGCGACAACTGGAATGAGAAACTTGTGCCAAAGAAATTTATATGAAGATATACACTACCAAAAATAACTAGAGGAGCGCTTTTATGAACGATGTTAGTTAGAAATCAAACAAATAGACATTCTATCGGCTTAATAGATTAAAATGTTATTCATAATGATTGGCTTGAAAATAATAACTAAAAAAATGTACAGAGAGAAAAAGTGGATATAGAAATAAGAAATGGCACGGAAAATGTTCCTTTAATTGATTTAGTTAATAGTGTGCCTAATACAAAGTGACAAATAAAACACATCATTCAAAGCTTAAAACTAATCTATCGATCTGTATTTCTATGAATGGTTAGAACTTGATTATTTTATCCATCCTAATAGATAGTTCTAGTGTCAAACAATTTTAAATAGGAGAGAAACACGATGAGTACATTTTTCTTAATTTTCTGGTTTTAATATCATTTTATGACTGAAAAATAGTACTTTAATATAATATAATTGGAAATGAAAACAACTTGTTAGATTAAAAAATAAGCCTCTTAGAAATAACTTTGAAGTTTACAAAATTTCGTTAAAGACAAGCAACGATTTCATATTTGAATATCTGATATTTTAATTAAATTTTTTAACATTATGTCGAGCAAAAGACAATTTTTGGTAACTTGTACATTAACGTGGTGGCTTAAAAAATCGTTCTTTTATAAAAAATAAAAAATGTGATATGTCATGTTCACTTTCTATAGTCTTCATTTACGAAGAATATACAAAAACATCTAATTGAATTAGAAAAACATAAAAAACCGTATATCGTAATCGAGTTCTCCGTCCGTTGTTAATAAAATGTACAGACAGAATTAGAACGCGGGCCAACGGCCAGAAACGATGTACACCGATTTCCAGTTAGCCAACGAACAGAATAGGTTGAGTCAACGACAAGAGAGGAGAGCGGCCACCGGCCACCCCCAACTCCCAATCCCCCAACCCCAATTAGCCACGCATTATTAACGCGTACTGTACACAGGCCGCGTTTACGGCCAGCTTGGCCCCGGGTTCCACCGTTAATTGTTAGCAATTAGCAGGAAGAATGTGCTCACAATCTGGCAGAGTCGCAATCCGGGACAAAATTATTTTGCCGGCCTACAAGGGAGATTCCTTTTCCAGAACCTGCCTCCTCATCTGCTGGCTGCCATAAAAAAGAGAGATTTTCCCAGAATATCCTCTTTTTCAACCCTTCTATCCTGTACCTCATTAATTTTCTTCGTAATTCATCTGCTTTGTCCTTTCGTCATAAAGTTAACTTAAATTATGCTTATGATATTTAATTATGTTTGATTAGGTGCGAGAAGCAGTAAATATTATTCTTATTTTCTTCTCATCGGATATAGCAGAAAAGAATTTATTTTCCAGATCCTCTTTAATTTGATATATTGCTTTTCTTTGGTTTGATGATTCTGACTTTAGATTCATGATTAACCGATTCAGGACGGGCAATTGTATTTGATATTTAATTGAATAATTGAATAATTGAATAATGGATTAACACTTTTCAAGCTTTTTTTATTAGGACTTCAGAATGTACATTTCAATATTGTCGAAGAATAGAAAAAGGCAGTAATTAAAAAACAGGGCGAATCGAGTTTCTTTGTTCTTTTAATGCATTCCAATTATTGCAATAAAATGTAATGCTCTGTCAAAAAATGGTCAGTAATATACTTGCTGTTTTAATGATTATTATAATAAAGTTATAAAATACAGTGTATGTTACTTTGCCACAAACTAATTGTTAAATAGATACCACCATTTTCTATAATTGGGCAGGATATATAAATTACACATATTATAGCGAATATACTAATTTGGTAAACGTGTAAACTTTCTAATTAATGTATGCTATTATATCCTAATTTCATAAGTAAATATATCCATAAGTAATGAAATTCAAACTTCTACCGCAACAAATATAATATATTGCGCTATTTAATAAGCGAATACATTTTTTTGGACATTTTTACTGTATTCGTTAATATTTTTATACAAATTTATACATATAAATTGCTCACTCTATATTTATTAAATCCTACACTTAATACACTACGTATTCATTAAATTTTATTAAACTCTAGGATTGCGTTTGTTCGTTTCATCGATATACTGAAATTACGAATATTTCCTAATAAAAAATGTTCTTTACGAAACTTTGTCCTGAGAGGGTTAACCAATTAATGAATTGATTTCGATTGTTATAAAGCATTCGATAAATAAACAGGTTAATTATCAGACTTTTTGACCAGAAGAAGTTCTCGTCGCTAATTAATTACAAACAATCGAATATTAAACAATTGAACATCGTTCGAACTGCCAGAGATTTCAAGTGAAACAATTGACATTCTTATCAGCCTAAAGGCGTCGTAATTGATCTTCAATAGGTAACTCGATTTCCATACAATATCACTGTGCTTCCATAGAGTCGAACTCGAAAGCGAACCAGTCTCATTCAATTCGTAGGTGAACGCCATGAAGTTTATTACCATAATCGAGCCATTAATTAAATCCATTGCCGTCAATTAATTACCCCCCACAAATTACAACGCCAATTATAGTGATTAATTTCTATTTCATCCTTATTAATTCCACGAACCAAATAAAAAAAGAGAGAAAGAGAACGAAAAGTGTTAATCGAGAAGGAATTAATTTAGAAAAAGATGTATAGATTTTTCTCATTGTCAAATCCGCAGAATCGTTAGAATGGTGGTTTGGATACATTTTCGTTCGTGGTGTGACTATGGTTGACGAGATGCGAGCTGTGTGGAGCACAGGGAACGATAATCGAGTTCGACAGGGACCGGAAGTCCGTCGATTTGGGTTGACTGATGGTGATCGAGGGTCGAAACGATCGATATTGAACGTCTAATCGCGCTTCTACGATACCAGAGACCGAGTAAACGCTGCAGCGTGACGATGTCGACACTAACTGACATTTTTTCCTCTTGTAAAACTGCACTCCAATCAAGATAATGGAACTATTTGTATCCTAGACTCTTTAAGAAAAGCACGCTTTGCAACGCGATGCAAGATCTGTTCTTCACTTAATGATAAACTGTACTGATAACTATACTGCACTGATAGCTGTGAAAATGTTGCTGCATGTGTTATATAAAACATTTTGATATTACATTAGCGTTGAAATTTGAAACCTTATGTAACAACGTTACGATGATTATACTAGCAAAATTTGAAACCAATCTGAGAAGTGTACATATACAGAAATTAGAATATTGAATGATATATTCTAATAAATTTTTCTGCCTTCAAACGACATTTTTCTGCCTATGGATGGAACAATCTTAACAGCAAAAGGAAAAAACAAAAGAAAAAGAAAGAAGAAGGAAAGGTAGGAAATCACAGAATCCCATCGAATCGTCATTTAACCATCAAAATCCTTCAGCAACGTGATGGTTCTTTAGAGAAGAACCCTGTCAGGTTCCATTTCGGATTTCCAGGTATATAAAGTCGGTCCACGGAAGACTCATCGACACGTGTATTGCAGCGTTCGCTCGTTCTTGCCTTGTGGATCGTAAATAAACCGGCCAAAGAAGGTACTCCTTTAATGGGGGGAAGGGGGGGGGCAGTAGAACGACAGGATCGATGAGGAGCAGCAGAGAGATCAATGGTTGGAACGGAACCATGGAAAGAAAGAGGCGGGCCACGCGTATATATCTATGTTCGTGACAGAGAGAAAGAGTCAGAAAAATGGAGGACGAACAGCGGTGGGAGCATTACGGAAGAAGAAATATAGATAATCGCGTGAGCTCTACGATGCAAGGCCGTGCAGCGTAGCAGACAGTGCTCGAAGGAGATCGCAAGATTGTGGTACGTTAATTTCAACGATCGATCTCATACGATCGATCCTTATTCGTGAGAGATAGGCTGCTCGTGTGTTAATTTTGAATATTATTCCGAGTTGGATCGAAACTCGAGATTGAAACTCACCTGTTCGCCTTTCGGGCAGATTCAGCGTGGTTGCACGAAAGTGGACTGTCTCACTGCGGCCTTTGCTGTTGCTCGCGTATATGTGTACGTCGTAGGTGGTGCCAGGCTCGAGGTTGCTCACCGAGAAAGACGGTACTTTGCTCGTTTGATTGTAGATCGTCGTACTCGGTTTCGACGACGTACTGCTGGCTCCCACCTCACGGTCCACCTGTATCGTGAACTTTTGCGGCAGACCGCCGTCGAACCCCTCTGTACACTCCACGTACAGCGAGTCCGTTGTCTGGTTCAGAAGAGAGCAATTGTGCGGCGTGTCTGGGTGACCTGCAAAGCCGAATAATTAGTACGGTCGCGACTCGAATCACAAGTTTCTACGGTTCCTAGTGTCTAGGCAACGTGGCGTGTATTTTCACTAACCCTTTGTGAGATTGTGTCACGAATATATGTATGTAATGACTTACAAAGTAGTTTTTTCCTTTTAGTGGGACATTATTGCATTTACTATAGCACTTACATACTATTTAATGGCGTTCAAATTTTGTAACATTCGATGGTGCTTTCGTAGGAGTGTAAAAAGGTATTAGGAAGTAAAACGAAAAGCCTCGTTAAAAATGTTTCATTAGAAAATAAAGGTAGGTGCTAACAATTTTTGTAACCACTGTAATAAAAGATATAATACGTTATAAACATGCGTAAAGCAGTTATGAAGGAAAACGTTCAATGAAATTGATGAAACATTTCAATCGCATACTTGATGCGGTCTAACCAAGATCTCGAATCTTTATCGGAAAACTTGTATACTTTGATATCTGGTAGAGTTTAGTATTGTTTAATATCGTTCGCTTATAGTTTTTCAAATTGCTAATTCGTGTGATATATTTTTATTAGTAACTACATATTCGCCCATAAATCGTTTCATATATAGCAAAGTGGCTTATGACACGGCACAATTACAAAAACCATATTGTTTTTTTCATATCGTTTCATGCTATTTTATGTATTGCATAATTCCACCGATCCTAGTACAGTGCCACGAGTATGAATCGAAATTTTTGGAAATTTATAAAATGTTTGAAAGCTTCTTTAAAACCCTACGCATTCTAGAAAGAAACCACTTAAAATGTCTCTCCTTAAAATATTCAACACGATCTATGTAACATTCCACAAGTATGATTCGATGCGAACTTTTAAATCATGTCCGAACATACTACGTCTTATCTGCTACACACACTTGCCACTCCTTTTACCGATCCCTCCTACCGAAACTTCCATTTTCTCGTTTGCGAAAAACGATCGTTTAAAAAGTAACAACTCTGTCGGTTAAAGACATAGTAAAGCTATCTCTGTTTGACGTAGCCGTAGCGTCGTTTGGTGTATCCTGGCAGGGAAGCTTTCTGGGATAGCTGACCTGTGATTGCGTTGAGCAGGCAAGAGACGAAGCGGTCCGAAGTCGATGAAACTACGACGACAAACGTCTGCCTCCTTTAGACGAGAACTGAATACTGAAAGGCAAGAGAGACCATCTTCGAGTGTCTCTCTGTTCACGTACGAACCGGTGAAACTGGTGTCTATCAAACGACGCCGTTTCTCAGTCGTCTTTAATCAACAGATACGAGCTTAGTTAGGTTTTCCTTCCGAGACGGGGCTGGGTTCTCGTTGGACGGCTACGTTTTATGCAACGTTCTCTTTAATAGCGCTTTTTATTGCGTCATTTCACTGGTTTAATGCCCACCCACGGTACTAAAGTGCGTTTGCCACGTAGTCACGCGGCCATTTACGACGTCACATCCTCGCACGTCCTCGATACGGTATAGTCCATTCGTATTTTCACATGTTTCCAAGGACTTAGCGAAAGTGGTTTGAGAGATCCGCTGTTGGCATTATACTCGTGAAAGTATACGGAATTGGGAAACGTTTGGCAAAGCCGACGTTTAGATTTTTAATAGATGTATAGATACGTAGATTTTTTAGCAGATATATATTCTCTTGGAAACAGTTACAGCGGAAGACGAAAATATACGGATAGTTAGAAGGTAAATATAAAAAGAGCAAAAAATTTCTATATTATTAAATATATTCAAATACGTGCCATTGTATGTTATACGTTCAAACTCACAGTGCTAAATGTATACGAACGAAATTTAATCTGCAAATACTATACAACGTCAAAAAAATATCTTAAAGAAATTGGAAAAAAGGAGTGGGAAATATACGTAGAACCAGGTATTGTTAAAATTTTGTTGTTCGCCAAAAAGGAAAGCACGTGAAATATTCATAATAATACGAACAATTCATATAAATCCTATAGACGATTTACTTTCGTCATATTATAATAAAGGATTGATCGCCTGACGAACAGACTTCAAAATTATGTCCGTAACAATTCTTGCAATTTAATTTGTTAGGCAACATATCCCATTGGGCAAATTTCATTTTGTCATTCTTCCGATCAAACGCACTGAACTGGTCGGTTTTTCTGTAAGTATCTTCGGAATTTAATTTCTTATGTAACACGTTTCGTCGAGAAAATTCAACTTCCTTATTTCTTGAATCGAACACAGAGGAATCTACGGTTTCTCCGTAACAATCTTGGCAATATGTTACATTCAGAAAATTCTACTTCGCAACTTCTTCGATCGAACATGAAAGGGTGGTCGTTCTTTCCCGTAACGTTTCGTTAAGAGGTTCAAACGCAGAAAGGAGCGAGACACCGGAAAGGAAACGGATGTCGGGCTACGAAGCCGGCCGTCGTTGGTCCTAATCTGCATAATGAAGAAACTTTTTAAATCTAATTTACGTCTATCAACCATCCCACGAGAGGCACTTTTTCCAGGATTACTCTGCAGTTCTATACCTTATTTGCCAGTTTTACACTCGCCCCTCCGCCAGTCATAAATCCTCACGATTTATATTTACTAAAAATCTTCATTTCCGTCCTACAAACTGTTGCATAATTAAGAATGAAGCTTTTTTCCCGTAAAGGTAGCCACGTTGCGTGATTTCGAGAACCGAATGGAATTTTCACGTAGAGGTATATTTTCAACGCGTATTACGTCAACGTTTTCGCGCTTTCCACTCACAGTAATGCGAATTCTTCTTGGAATTAAAGGATTATCCGAAGACGCCCGCGAATATCTCGACGCATTTGAAACGCTGGTCGCTTGTTAAAAATGAATGTTTTAATGTTCAACGAAAGCTGTCTGCTGTTCTCAGTGTTGTTCATTTTTACCATGATATTTCTCAACATTGTGACAACAATTTTTTGATTGTTAGCTAGCAAAAAAAGTAAAGTAAAGTAAAAAGTAAAATATGTTCTTGTTGTTTCAATGGTAAGGAATTTATGGTTTGTTGTTTGGAAGTTTTCGTTAACTATCGTATTTGATAATATTCTGTGACAGAAAATATAGATGCAGTAATTTCTAGGAACTCTTTAATGCTTTTAATACGGATTATTTCTTTATGTGAAATATCAGCATCAACAAAGTGTTTAAAGCAGTATGGTATGATTATGACATATCAGTATGTTTATAAAAATATTTCTCTTTATGAAAATAATCTAGGAAAAGAGAGCTCGAGAGATTCTCCATCTTAAAATGTCTCAAAACAAAGTCTAGAAAAAATTGAATACAGCGAAAATAAAAATACAAAGCAAACGTTTTTCATAAACGAACATGAAATTGAAAAAGTATAAAGGGAACGGATTTAAAATATCGAACTGACAAAATTATATTTGTTAATATGATAATATTCTATTAAGTCTCTGTTTATAACGCAAAAAGCCCTCACCAGCTGGCACAATATGGTAGACACAGGGCTCGAGCTGGGTACCCTGATCGTTGGTGCCCCAACAAAGCAAAGTACCATAGTCTAACTCTGTCATCGGTGTGTAAGAGGCTGTGGAACGCGTTCGTTCGCTGGTGACGTGCGCCTGTGGTATGTCGATCGCCTCCATTGTGTTATTGAACTTCCACGTAAACGTTACTTCCGGTGGATTTGCCTCGAGCTCGCACGGTATCCTCGTGGTTTCCTGTCGTGCTACACCGAACACCTTTACCTGACCGTGGTGACAGACTGGAGTGACTGAAAGAGAAATAGAAATGCATATACAGTTCCGATTCATTGACTCGGAAATCAGTTCCTGAAAGAGTTATGTTATCCACACTATCCATTGAGTATTACGTTGCCCCCTTTTCTAGATATTTTATTATTTCTTATAAATTTCATAGCTTTTGACGTGAAATTTTATTGATACAGAAAAATATGTCTTAATTTCTGTTGATATGAAAGATATACAATATATACACATGTACTATAGGAAATTTCATTGTGTATTATTACGTATTTTTTATACTCTAATATAAACGAATTAAATTTAAATATTCTTTCATCTTTGAAAATCAGTTAGTATCTCTTGTTACTTTTTCTAAACATTCTATTTTTTCATTCTTATCAGAATCTTTATCAAGAGATAAATTTCTATTACGATTTTTATTTATGTTTTTACGATTATTAATGAATTTCTTATTACGAAAATAGAAAATTTTTCCTAATAAATATTTTAATACACGGTAAAACATCTAAATGTCCCTTCATATTCGAGAAATCGTTATTACAAAAATACTACATTTACTGCCATCAAAATATTTGGAATGTAAAATATTTTAAAGGAAATAGATTACTTCGAATTACAGATAAAATTAATAGTGTTTCTAAGGAAATCAACGATCCGCATCGATGATTTTCCCACATCACAAGTTCCTTGGTAGTAACACTAGGCTTTGAACGGTGTAACGTAAGTTGAGCCTTTTGATCCGCGACTTTGTAGATGAGTGATCGGCTGCTATCTAATATTCGTACAGGACAAAGGTAACACGATTATGGAGCACTATCCGTGATTAAGCATTAATGATATCATCGATGTCCCTACGTCATTTCCAAGTCCTTGTCAACCGCAAGCCAGGAACAGCATCAGATTTCGTGGTAACATATAATACATAACATATACATATACATATGCGTGTATATGTATATAGAAAGTATACGTGGTATATGGGTAGGAAGCTATCTGCTGTCGAAGGGTACTAACATCACTAAGGTGCACCCCTTTACCACTGATATGAACTCATAATACTCATAAAACAGAATGTTATGTTTAAGAGGTTAATTAACTTTTTACCATTATCAATACGTTTGTTATAATTGAAAAAATTATCTCACGTATTTTCTCACTAAAATGGAAATAACTATATTCTAACCTTGCTATTTCCAAAATATAAATTCCTTCAACTTCTCAAAATCAATCTCCTGGAAAATACCATCATCTAAAGTTCATTAGTTTCAATTTACGGAGAAATGTAATTATTCAAAATTCACTATCCGCAACGCACAGATTCCTTCTGCTTTTTGTAGTCAATCCCTCTCCTCCCCGCCCCTCCCCCGTCCAGCACGACACGATGTTCATTATTTTCAATTTACACAAATAGTAATTGAAGATTCACTATTCTCAAAGCAGAAACTCTTCCATCTCTCGAAATTAGCCTTTTTAAAAATACCACTCTTGCAAGTTCCTTATTCTCAATACCTAGACAAAATTGTCTATTTAAAATACAATCTTTTCAAAAATACCACCATCCAAAGTTGACTATTTTTAATTTACAAAACAAAATTAGCGATTAAAAAATCGCTGCTCTCAAAGCAGAAATTTCGTCTGCTTTTCAAATTCAACCCCCTCGGACGTACTTACATTAAGATCTCACCACTATTTTCAATCTGTTAACTGATTAACCAAAATGACGAGAATAGAGACTTAACAATAAAAAGTCCTAATTTGGCGATCGGTGTTCAAAAACGGAATTCAGAGGGAGGAACGAGCGGCAAAAGTTTTTCACATGTAGGGGGATGGAGAAAGTGCGGAAGTTACGATAGGCGGATGCCGGATATCGCGCAGAATTTTCTGAGTGATCTAATCAATGAAAGGTCAGCTCCTTTTTTACTCACAGTCCTTTGCTCGTCCTCCTTCTGCTGTTGTCGGTGTACAATCTGTATGTACCTACACATTCTTTTACTTTCCGCTTCCACGTACAAAGTATTATTGAATTTCTAGGCGAACCGAAGGAGACTTCCGTCCCAGAGTCGAGGTCGCATGGGATCCTCTGTCAGGTTACACCGAGCATTCTCCTCTATCTAGGTATCGTTGTAGCTGAATGTCAATTGTGGAAACTGTTGGAAATAACGATCGACCTCCGACGTCTTCGAGCATCGTCTCGAGTAAAAGATAATCCGACAGACAATTGTCTTTAGTTATCTTTCTCCTCGTGAATTATTTGCTCGATAATTTGAGGACTTATTTGTGTCCTTCAATACCAGGAATATCACAGTTATTGTTTTTTCAGTATTTCCTCTATACAAGGATATTCCATTTATACTATAGAGAGAATTATTGAAATACAATCTGCAATTGCTCTATATAAAATACGGTACAAACACATGTCTTTGTTTGAAGCGAAAAGTTTACAAATAATTATATTTGCGAGTGAAAATAATAACTTTCCCCGATTCTTTCACCCATTAAGGATTAACGTTCGTCAATAATTTGTTTCTAATGTTTTTTCTAATCAATTCGCATTACTAAATTTCATCAAATTCATATTGAGATTATAAAGAGGAATTCCAAGAATATTTGACAGATATTTTTTTCCTCGCTATTTCTTCTTCCATTTGGATTCTATAATTTTAAGAAGTCTGAAGAAGTTGAGATATTTTATAGCGCTACAATAAGCTACCTTTCTTTTTCTTTATAATAGCACTCCTTTCGGTGTCTCTGATTTATAGTAGGCTTTCGCGATGTACCTGTTATTAGAATACACTTTTTGGACCTGGACGAAACTTGCTATAATATAATTTATCATAGTAGTAAAACAAAAATTCAGAATCTTCTGACAGCAGAGCGATACGTGATTATGGACGAATCTATAATTTAAATGTTATTCGCGTTTGTCACATCTGGATATAATTCGCGTGATAATTGTGATTGATAGTCGGGAGAAAGGAGATTAACATTTACTAAAATGAAATATCGTGTCGTATAACGTATTATGAGAGCGATAAATTCCGTAGCTGTCTGTTACTTGATGAGATACGTCCGATAAAAATTGACTGGCAAAATCTTTACGGCATTTTTCGTTTTCGACCAATTTGCAAAAATTTACGGATGTTTACGGGATCATATCGCCTTCGTTTGTCAGAGAGAAAGAAGATTGACTGATAGATATGGTTAATTCTTCGTTTTAGCGATTGTACTGTGCTTGGGCTGTGATATATCGTAGGATCGAAGTGCCAGGAAAGTTAAGTGCTTTCATATTGTATTTTAGATCTATCGAAAGATGAGAGTATCATTTATCTCCAGAGAGAAACTTTTAATATGCTGGTTCGAACGGTTTCTGAAATATTAAGTGGTTAAGTTGAAGAACAGTAATAGTGAAATAATGATATCGAATGTCGCGTCACAGTCGAAAATAACTGCTTTGTCTTTTACAAAAATACATTCTTTACTCTGGGATCTTTTAGATAGTCATTTATTAATTAATAATATTAGCGAATTATCGATAAGCGACAAATTCTAGACTATAATCTTCTATTTCAAAAGCTCCTAAAAATTCAAACGTGAAATAAATAAAAATCTATTTTTTGTATTTAAAAAAGAGACAGCAGAATTTCCCAATTAATCTAACGCCTCATATGACACGAATATAATTTCTTTAACCTAGGTTGCATTTAAACAATCAGTCGATTGCTCTGTACAATACAAAATTCTAAAATTATTAAAAGTATATAATTTGTTTTTTGTAAAAAAACTTTATTTAATTTCAGTAAGTTTAAAATAAAACTACATATAATTTTAACAATTTGATAATTTTATGTCGTATAGAAATTTTTAATTCTCACCTACGTTAAAGAAATTATATTCAGAGTTAATCGAAAAAAGATCTCTTTTTGAAAGATAGGAAATTAAGCTTCTTAATCCTCGTTTAAATGTAATTCGGAATTCTGTAGAATGTTTTGAGACTCGACATCAAACGCGAAGATAAAAAATAATGTTTGATACAAGATTTGTATTATTCGTGTTATTAAGCTACATGGAATTTATAAAAATATCTTCATACATGACTCAATATTATAAAGTAAGGGTAAAGTAAGTTTAGAACTACCCCATAATCCACAAACCGAACTGTTCACCCATCGATCGTCACTAACGTTAATCCCGTAAAAGCGTACGAAGACGCGGAAGTATCTCGAAAAATCTATCGACATCGTGTTTCACTTATTTTGACAGATTTCTCGATGCGTTTCCCGCGTTATTGAGTTTCCAAGTCTCTGATCCGAAGAGACGTTCTGCGCCAGCCCCGCAGTTATTCCCATTTTTCCTGGCTGGTAACGGGGTTAACGTCGTGCCGATCGCCAACATATTGTCGCGTTTACGAATTCACAGCGACTACGCCAGCAACTTCCTATCGATTCCTCCCACCATCGTCCACCGACAATAACGAATTAATACCGTCCATTAAGCATTAATGACGGACCGCCTATGGCCCTGCTACGTGCCAAGTGTCTGTGCTAACTATCATGGCGATTTATGTTGCCCGGATGCATAATTCAGTCGTCGTTCAGTACAATGTTATTGCAAAGGGATAAACCAAGTCGTTCTTGAAATTGTCGTTATTTCCGGACTTGTTACACTTTCTTCAGTCGCTTTTCCGACTTGAAAAATCTTTCAACATCTCGAGGAGTTTATACGTTTGTAAACTTGATTTACATTTACGCAATGATATTTTATATTTGTACGCAGCGGCGGGTAAAACGAAGCTTAAAATCGATACACTACGAATTTGAGTAATTTTTTGTACAGAAGATTTTTTACCATGTTAGTAACAGCCATCTATTATAAAGTATGATAAATAAGAAGAGAGGGCTTAAAGATAATTGCTCTTATTATAAATCCATTTTTCAAAATTTTGCTGTCATTTTATATTTTTTATTTTATAAACTTTCTTTCGTCCGCCACTGTATATATTGAATAGTTTTTGACAATCCGATATATTCTATGTTCTATTTTTTTATTTTTGTAGGACTAGAATCGGTTCGTTATGAATTTTACCAAATGATCTCTCTTTTCTCTTTTCGATGAGTTTGAACAAATTTTACGTCCATTTGAAAGAAACGATATTCTTCTGTTTGAATTGCGCTAAGAACATACCAAACAATTTAATAATTTATAAAATCATAGTCCAACTATCTTTGAATTCATTTGCTAGCATTTATGCGAAGCTAATTCTGCTACAGTGTTTGAATTTTTATATCTCAATCTCGTTCTCGTATCAACAGACAGTAAGATTTGAGAAGCTTTAGGAGAAGCTTTAAAAACTTTAAATGGAATTAAAGCAAGAAATTATACGTATCACCAATGATTTTTTCATAGCTTCCTTGAAATTAAGAAATTTCATTAAAAATAATAAAAAATAAAAAAGGAGAAGATTAACTCGAATAATGTAAACACGTGAAGATACAGAATAGAATTCATAGTAATAGGAAGAACTTATAGAAATAGACCTTGCGTATTATATGTATTCTGTGTATCTTTCTACTTTTAAATTTCAATATTAATTACGATATTACGTACAATATCATTAAACAAAATTTTTGACAAAATTCTTGGTCGTATTCCTAGTTTCATTTATCAGATTATATCGAATACCGCGAAGCAAGTTTCTTAATTACATTTTCATTAGAGGACGAAGCTCTTTCCCTCGCATGTACCTGTTAAGGAATACACGGGTGCGCGGCTGTTAATAAGGCGAGAGTATTTAATTGGACTAATTCAGAGAGAAGAGGAAAATTCGAGCTTTTAATAGCAACACATGTAAGTCAGGCTTTTGCTCGGAGTTTTAACTCCGAAACGGAAATACAGAGACGGATGATAAATGGTACTTCCGTTGAAATAAATGCTTCGGCAAACTTATTAGTCGGACGAATTTAGTAACGGATTGTTAATCATCTGACAAGATGTATTCGTCCTAGACTACTATTCTGATGCAAACAGAATTACGTTCGGTCCTGTGCAATTTGCATAATCAACAAATTAATTAACCATAAAGTTTTATACATACGCGATACACGAACATTCATTGTCATTTGTAAGTTTAGTTTATTCTAATGGATAACAGAAAATATTATGTGTTACATTTTCTAATATATTCTTTAATTTATGGTAAATCGCTTCTGTAACGTAATTTAACGTATTGTGCGTTAAAGGTACTTTAAAATTTCATTTTTATTAAAATGATACCGATCGAACATGTTAGGAATTCTAATGGTACTTATGAGTATTTCTTTCGTGGGACGTTACGCGTGGATTTATTCTATACTGATTATAAAAAATATTCGCTGGTAATATATATGTTATACAAAATTATCTTGAATTTTTTGGGATATAAACGGGAAAAATGAACTTCTCGAAAGCCAAATTGAAACTGATCAACTCCACTTTTTATTAAATTTTTAACCGTTTTACGTACCTACACGATTAATATTCTATTAAACGAATGATTTATTTTTGTAAATTTAATCGCCACAAAAAGACGATGTAAGTAATGGCAAGTTTAAAGAACAGGCTTTATAACATCATCACTATTTTCTACTGTTCAATTTATGAAGTTGTTCAATGCGGTCTCTGAATATCTCAAATAATAATAAAGGGTTAATAGAGGGCTGATTTTATTCAAAATTTTATCCAATCGAAAAATTTCCTGCTTCCTTTTAAATCTATTTCGAAAGTCTTCTTTTCAATTCACCACTAACATTTCAAATATTACCCGAACATTTCACAATACCTCTTATCAACTTGGATGATACGATTCCTTAAATTCCACTTGCAACTTGTATATTCCCTTCCAACCTTCTTATAAACTAAATTTCTAGCTAATAATATTCGAAGAAGCCAAATAATCCTCTTATCCGGCGCGACGTTAGCCTTTGCTTTTAAATCGGCCGGAACGATACATTAAGGAGCGCATTATCTGCATCGAAGAAATTGACGAGCCAAAACTCATCTGAGCGAAGAATCGATCGGTGCGCGTTATTCCAATCTTGCTCCAAGACGCTTTGCAATGTTCATTAACAGCGGTTAATTAATGTATCTGATTAACAGTAGCCGCTGTATCGATGTTCATGCATCATCTCGAGTCACAAGCACCCGTAACGCATCCGATATCTGCATACACTAATCCGTTGATAAGTTGCGGCATTCCTGCCGGGTAGGCCACTGAAAATGTTAATCATCCTGACAGTGATTCCGCTGTTTTATGGGGTCTTTGATCGATTATCGTGGCGGTTATCGGAATCATTTCGACAGAATACTTCAAGATTTAATCGGTGGAACGGATTAATTTTCGCGAAATTCTCACGCTCGCGACTTCCAAAAAGATTCTTATCGGTCTTGGCCCGGGGACTTCCGTGTAATTAAATGTAGCGTTCTTTAAAATTTGATCACGCTCCGTTCGAACTCCGGATCGCTCTCTGGAGTGTACGTTTTGAGTATATTTCTTGGTAAGAAGTTTAGGAAACTTCCAAGATTTCATTTTACGATTTTCAGAAGTTTTCTTTTTCGTAAGAGGCACAAGGAAGTTGAATACGTGTGCTTGTCTTTTTATTTATTGGCTTTTGTCCATTGGGAATGGCTCTGTCGATGATCCGGAAATCCGATTCAAAGGGCCTATAATTTTACATTCGCTTAATTGAAATTATATAAGGTTTAGACGGAGATCAAAGTTCGCGTGAGAAGCGTGGCATTAGTACAGCGACGGTGCTTCTAAAAAGTAGCTCTGTAATAATAATAATCGTGTTATCGTCTTTGGTGGATCTATTATGGATCTTCGTGCTGAAAGAAATTTGGAATTATTTATATCCTTCCGAGTGATCGATGCTTTTCGAGAGAAGCTGCGATAGATAAATGTCTGAATTAAGTATTTATAGCGTTCAATGGGTTCTTGTTGAAATATGTACGATACAACCATGGTATAAATTATTGATCAGTTATTGATAGCATGGCGCATGATCATTATTACTAAAATTTTGTGCTAAAAATTTATAGGGAAAGGATAAGAATTTTAATTACACTCAAAACGTGTTAAAATTTATCGGAACGAGACATATTTTATTGGTATATGTAAAACGTCCGTGTATAAAATGTTTCAAAATTATAAGGCAATTTGAGGATTGTAACATATGATAAATTATGTCGCTTTTTATTAAAAGATATGAATGTAAATTATATATATATATATATATATATATATAATATATTTA
Source organism: Bombus superbus (assembly GCA_014737385.1). Classification (NCBI taxonomy): domain Eukaryota; kingdom Metazoa; phylum Arthropoda; class Insecta; order Hymenoptera; family Apidae; genus Bombus; species Bombus superbus. Next base: position 1,130,299 of record JACXIK010000043.1, on the reverse strand, counting down.
TTGGACACAAAACATATTTGTTTTGTAACTTGTTTTATTGACTTGTAGTTGTAAATATCATTGGCGATTTTGCTAAATTCGTAGTACTGTAAGGATCACACCTCAGTATAGCATTCTCAATAGTATCGCTTAACCACCCCATAGGTACATACAAATACATCCTTTGACCTAACTTCCATTGTTCTCTCATCTAAGGTACTGTTAGGGAGCTTTACCAATCAGGTGCATTACTTCTCCCCTTTCTTCATCTACTTTCTCCCACCTTTTAGTTATGTTCAATTTCCTTGTCCTATTAAATTTTATATTCCATTATATTCCGTTCTTTAGAATTCTATATTCTATGCAAGAAGATTAGCGATCAAAACTTTTCATTAACGTATCTTATACTTAACATATACTTATATCGTTAGTTAATATGTCCTTAATAAAAGAAGAGTTAATTCTTTTCTAAGAGAAAAGTTTTTTAAGAATTCTAGAGTTTTCTAAAAGACATTTTTAAAAAATTCAAAATTACTGGTTAAACTTGCGAGTGTTGCAAACATCCCTTCGAACGATTTCTCTTTTAAACAAAATAATTAAACAAATGTCATAACATTACAAAACAACAATTGTCAGTTTAAATTACAAACTAAAAATTAAATCACAACTGAACATCTCGTACCATGATACCCCAAAACTTCATCATAAAACATTTTCTATTTATGCAATCATTTGTATTTCGAGAATGTAAGCAGCCTAAATATAAATCATCAAAATACCCGGAAAATCAATAGAGAAGAAATAATTCTTCCTCAGAAGTTCAGCAACAAATTTACCGCGAACAGACTTTGCCGGAAAACTTCCTTGCACCCAAAACAATTTCCAGAGTCCATTAATTATATCGCGATGGTACTAATTCCAACAACTCCGTTACATCACAATCTCTATTATCCGGCGAGATTTGCATTTCCAAAACTACCAACATTCCACCGATCAACCGAGCTGCATTGATACTGAGTTAGCCAGGGCGCGTCAACAGGGTCGAACAACCTCTGAGTACCGGAGTACACCCAGCAAGCAAGAAACAAGGTAGAGGGAGAGAGGCAGAGCTGGTCGAGAAGAGCCAGACAGATAGACAGACAGACAAACAGACAGAGTAAGACCACGTATCAACAAGGGGTTCGAAGTGGTTCAGAGAGGTAGGAGTAGCGGTGCGCGGAATTAGTGGCAATTAGCTGATAGAGAGAGAGACGCCGGTTTCCACGGTATCTCGCGGAGACACGGGGACGCGTGTAACGGCTCAGAGATACGTTATCGTAAAGAGGCAAAGGGGTTGGAATGGGGCGGTTGGAGGATGGTAAGTTTAATCGACGCGCAAAGGTACAAACTACGCGGAAGTACGTACGTGCATGGAATTCACTACAACGAAAAGGGACGTAAGAGTGGGCCCGGGCAGTGTGCATACGAAAACACGTGTACCACGGCCATAAGCGAACTTACGACGGAACTGGGTCGAAGGGATCATTGAATTCACTCCAACTATTCTCGTCCAGCTATACGACAATTATTATAATACATCGTATTTCTATTGTCGTAGATACAAATTCTTTCAAGTACAATGGCCACTAAAAATATTAGCACGGCATTTATTGAAGTATTTATTTATCAGTTAATTAGGACCGAGTCTATTAAATTTCGTATCGTTTAGTAATATTTTCATACGATTACGAAAGTAAGAAATAAGCCTGTTTCGTCTATAGATTAGTTTGGTTGACTGAGATGAAACTAATCGAGGGTAGGTATAGTAGAGATTGGTTGATGGATAAGTTTGAATTCAAACGTAGAGAGGTAGTTGATCTCAAATGTCGAAAATGTGAAATGGAACACTACTTCGGTGAATTCAGCGATTTTTGTTAATGGCCCCAAAAAAGTTTTTGGAGAAGATGTAGTTACGATTATTATTTGATTATGTAGTTATGTTTGCTAATATCGAACAACGAAAATCAAGATTGAGAGTAATTCTAATTTGGAAGACGCTAAAACAGATCGCGTATGAGAAGATTGTTTGAAGAAGTTATGTTGGGTCGAGATGTAGTTGGATCGAATATAATATGATTGAGGTTTTTCGTGAAAAATAGACGAACAACGTCTTGTGATGATAGAATTAGAATTAAAATTAGGAGGAGTCTAATTTGAAGGACACTATAATAGATCGCGTATGAGAAGATAGTTTGAAGAGATTATAGAAGGTTTAGTTGGAATCTATGTATTAGTTAATAATAGCTCAAAACCATCTAATATAAGTTTACAAATATATATACTTACGTGTCCAGTATTATACGCAGCAAATAAGATAGCAATTTTCACGGAATCCAAAGAAAACGATCCAATAAATCCAGAAAGTAGCCAATGGCAATAATAGCAGAAGCAATAATGTGCGAAATACTTCTCGACGCGAAGACTAAATATTTTCTCGGATATTCTAGCGACGCACAGTTTGAGGAAAAGTCATTACGAAATGGTTCATCTGGTGACAGAGATTATTAAGAAAGTGTCTGTTTGCGTTCAAATTTAGCGACGACTGTATCGCGTGGAAAACGTTGAAGTAGAAATGGCGCGATCTGTTCGATTATTAATCGCACTACGACGAGACTACGCTCGAAATAAATCGGTCTCTGGAGGATGAGAGGTGGTTGCCCTCGTGGTGTCATTCATAAAAATGGCTGGACGACTTCGATTCTCGTTTCTCTCCCGGGGAAAAGAGAAAGGGACGGAGGGAAATGTAATTAAGACGAAAATCGAATGACGACAGTGAAGTTCGGACTTTTCTTGATTTGCGAACACGAAGGCATCGATCCGTCTGGATGTCTAAAGACGTTACCGATGTCGACGTGATCGTGTTAGACGTCGCGACGCATTGCAGCTCTGTGAATTTTTAAAGGTTGTCACATTCGGCCTCCGCATCCGTTCTAGACTGCTTTATTGACAGCCTAACGTTCGTACTCGGGAAAACCGCATCTACGATTATCGCAACCACAAGTTTCCCGACGCTTTGTGTCTCTGTACGCGGAGTTTTGTATCGTTATCCGATTGTAATAGCCGTTGTTTTTCACGAAAGTAGACAAAAAAAGAAAGAACATCTTTATCGTTTGCGTAAAAAATTTTATGTAATATATAGTTACTCGTGAAAGTATTGGGATACTTATCATTGAAAATTTTTATGAATATATTACACGTACGGTATACAATAACGGCAAATGAATAATTGACTATACTACCAAAACTGAAGCTACTCAGATTGAAATACATCTCGTTATATACAATCTATTTTAACCTAAATTAAACTAATATAAGTCTCGATTTAAAAAAAAAAAAAAAAAAAAACGAACACGGAGAGTAGTTAGGACTAATTCCAGAAACTGACCACACCATAATTGACACAATTTCTTAGGCAAAACAAAGATATTCATTATCCAAAAGAAAACTATAATTTTATATTCTCCACGACTCATAAATATAAGAAGCACTAAATTCAACACCAAAAGTAAAGTAAATCCATCGTTTCTTACAAAAGTCGAACAATCTTCCGCTAGTTTAATACCTGTACCAATTTACATCTTTAATTCCTCTTCCATTTCGAAGGGTAGAAAACCATTCGAGGAAACTGTTGAACTACTAGTAGTTCACAAAACAATCAGCATTATTCGAACAGGACGCAAGAGAGTGCAGCGTGGCCGTGGCTTTTGAAACAGCGACGGTTGTGCAGGTGGCTTGGTCGGCCATTTAGCAAACCCAACGAAACTTTTTCCCCGTTGGTGAGGATAAATAAACGGTTTAAACGACGTTTCACCGGAAGGAGATCTGTTGGTCAAAATTCTCGGTACCCGGCTATCCGACAATTATATTCCATTTAGTAATCCGTTTTCTCGTACGATTTGAACGTCACTGTAAAGTCGGCTTGCATTTAATCCACGGCTTCTTTGTTCCCCGCGCTTGAAAACTCGGCTTCGCCATTTTACAGGCAACTAAGCGGCTTAAGATCTCCGACGAGCGAAATGTCGAAGAAAGAGGTGCGCTTTTCCTTCTCGTTCGCGCATAATAATGTGTCCTAAAACTGAATTGAAATCTTAAGCTTCGTTACCGCTATAAATGGAGCCCGAAAATCGTCCATCTCTCTTTTCGTTCCTTTTCGTTCCCTATCTTTGCCGTTTCCCCTCTTTCTCTATTTCTCTGACAGTTTGGTGGTACAAGTTGTGTTCTGCCTCTTGCCTCGCTACGCCTCCATTTGCATGTAAATTATTACCAGGCGAAACACAAAAGCGATGGAGAAGTGACCCGGGCTTGAAAAGGAAACGCGAATGAATTGAGTCCTATAGAGCTGCAGTCACTCTGCTACCCCGGAAATGACTCCTCCGTACGGCGAATTGTCCACGCTCGTTGGAATAAGCTAATTCGCGTCACCGACGAGCGTCACCTAACGCGTGGTTTACGAAGGCTCGAAGGTGTGCGGAAATAGCGTGTAAATTGTGAGGATTTACACTATCGAGAAGCATTTACCGTAAGAAATCTTTTATTATATTCACGTTGTATGCGTTATACGTATGTATGAAATATTTTGAAATTTCATTAATACTGTAATAAGACACAACTGTTACGATTATATTGGTGAAATTGCATCAATGTATATCCAATTTGAAAATATATATTATACAGAAGTTACGAGATATTTATTGCAAATATATATTGAGTAAGAAATTAATATACAGCACGAACAGCCACTTTAAACACGTAACAAGTGTTAAAGATGGTTTCGCTAAAAGTGATGAGATTTATTAATATAATAAAGAATTGACTGTTTAAATATTTTTATGGTCCCTATATACTTGTATTAAATATCTTGTAATTTCTATATACATTTTCAAATTTCTTTCGATTTTTATCAATATAGTAGTCGTGTCATATTACGGTGTTAATAGAATTTCAAAATGTTTTATATAACGCATATAATTCTATACATAGAAGTTTTCTACGATAAGTATTCAAATAATTGACTGTTTAAATATACTTATGGTCTCTATATACTTGTACTAAATATCTTGTAATCTCTACAATATCTTGTAGAATATTCTATCTGTCGCGTCTGATTACAATGCTAATGAAATCGAAACGTTTTACGTTACGTACACACACTTATATGCGTAAAAGTTTCCGATGACAAGCATTCGAATACTTTTGTGCGGCAGCGTATATCCTTAAACCTTGCTTCGCACGTTTGTTACTTAATCAGACACGACTTCCAGGATCAGGTAAAATGGTATGTAGAAACAATGTTTCATAAGACAGTCTCGCGGGCGGAACCATGTGTCAGTCTCCTGCAGAGACATTAAGAGCTGCGCTAAATCATTACGACAGATTTAGTGAGCGGATTTGCATAGCTGCCATATGTATATTCGTGTGCACACATATGCAGGCGAGGATGTGGCGTGTGGCGAATCGACCGATTAGGAAGTGGCACGTATGCGTCCCTATCCCCATCCTCCAACTCCTTTTGGACTCTACAAGCGAAATTTCGAGCGGACGATTTGTTTTTTCACGAAACCATTCGTCCCCGGACGCCGGAGCCCGCACCCTAAACCGTATCAATTTCGTTGGCTAATTGTTATATTCGATTACAATACCGTAATAAAGCCACAGTCAGTTGTTCGGAGACGAAAATTCATTAGTGCTGAATTCAGGAGCATGTATTGTGGCGAAAGTCTTTCTGTCAAATCCAAGTTAATTTAAATAGAAAATTAGTAAACAGCATGAACATACATGTTAAACTAATAAAAATAAAAATAAATTGAGAATCGATATCCTTGTTTTTTATACAGTTTATTCCAGTATGATCATTTCGATTAATTCCATTGTTTTTAATATACGTGAAAGTAATTATAAAAGTTGTGTGATTTATGAGGATGATATTGTACAAGTAAGATGTTAATTATTTCAAAGGTTATTAGATTTGGGTATGTTAAGTATTTTATTTCAGTGCCATTATGGATTGATTGTATTATGCTATGCTCCATATTTATTGGATACGTTAGTTTCTCCATGAATGTACACTTATAATTGGATCTACTGCACCAACCAAGCAAACAAAGGTCAAGGAAAGTGATATAGGTTTAATAGATTGATACGTTAGTCAATATAATATTGTGACAAAAATTGATTTTATAATAATTATTTAGGAAAATACACAATAGGAAGAAATGAGTACAAAAGTCAAATTGACATAGGAAAGAATCTTCTAACTTTTTTGAACAATACATTTTCGATACGACACAGTTGTTTTGATTCGGTATGAAGAAAATAGTGATAAAATGTTTTGAGTTTGAAGATTAGTCCTCGTTCAATTTTTAACATCAGAGACATTTTCTACGATAACATCGTATACATATAGATAACACGTAGAAAGACAAATTTATAAACGGATAAGAAACTACCATTGCATAAAGATCATAAGAGAATAGGCGCACGATATATTTCTACTTCATTTTATTTTCTATGCTTTCTCAAGTGAAAATTCGTCTTAAATATTAATGAATTTTCCAGCAATTACAGGTTACCTTAGCTCGTATAAAGACTTGAAATTGCAACTTTATGAAAATCCATCTTAGTTCTGGAATTCGTTTGTATAATTTCCTCGTACTGAAGTTAGTAAATTACTCTGTACATGTTTAACAGTCTTTAGGGAACACTTGGTGATACAGTTTTAAAGAAGAGCTGTCCAGCTTACAAATGACCAAACTATTCCGAGTATTCATGCAACCTTTATCAGAGGCTTAAAGGGTACAACAATCCAGGGAAGGAAGTTTCAAGTATTTTTATTGTTCAAACAATACTAGCAAACAAATTTTTCTAATCAACCTGAAAACTCCCATCAGTAGACTGCAGATTTTTATGCAAATTCACATTCTACTGAATGTAATTAAAAAAATAGAATCTGAACAGAAAATTGTTCTACTTTCTGAATATTATAGAGACTACTCTACTTTGAATATGTCATACGATCTTTAAATAATGTGCATTCTGCACATTTTTGCATTTTCAAATTTCTCATAAATACTTCACAGAGTTACATGCAAATTCTTATCTTTATAAACATAACTAGAGGAGCTATGCCTCCTGTCGCATATGGTAATCACCCCTCTTCTCTTCTATGCTAAAAACAACTTCCGTCTTTTGGACAGATTTTTGATACAGCCAAGTTCAAACGATCGAGAAGCTGTCAAAACTTTGAAAAGGCCAAACAAAATGAACTTAAGCAACACGACTTCCATGACATTTTAGTTTATACTCATATTATAGTTCAGACTGAAGTAAATAATCGAAAGTCGAATACTTTTCTATTGAATATGGATAAATTTGGGAAAGAATGACACCAAGCACGCATCTGTAAGATTCGCGATAATCCCAATTACATGCGTTACAAAAAAGAAAAAAAAAGAAAAAGGCGTTACATACAAAACGTGACACAAAAATAAATATTATACTATAATAAATATTATGCCCCAAATATTTTATATATCTTTTATGTGGATTTCGATGATGTGGATTTATGTTTGCAATTTTAAAGGAGGATGTTAAAAAATGGCCATTTTTGATCCTCCTTGTGAATGAAAAATTCATGCAGGCCATTCAAGAGCATCTCAAAAAAAAAAAAAAAAAAAAAAATTGAAAAATATTAGAGCAAAAAGAAGCAGCGTTCAAACTGACCCATACGTTACACTTAATCTTCATCTTCTTCATACAGATTCATCTGCGAAATAATTCTTTGAAAATTCTGTTGATAAATCAATTGAAGTTTGGAATCGAGCAAATCCGGAGCACCAGAAAATCATTGTTGGCTATCGTTCTCACGTAGCAACAACCTGGCGGTACTTCAAATTCGACAGATTTCAGACTTCAATTGATTTACCAGTAAAATTTCTGGAGAGTTATTATGTTCAACTAGATGAATAATTATTCCGTAGGTGGATCGAAATTTATAGGAAACGAAGATTAAGTGTAACACGTGGTTAAGTTCGATCACTGCCATCTTTTCATCTCTGCAGTCTTGTTTTTCAATTTTCCCATCACATTTCGGATAAACGCTATTAACATATATCGTTCCTTGAGAAATTCTCTTAAATGTCCTGCAAGAATTTTTCGCTCGCAAGGATATCTAAAAATAAAAAAAAAACCGTTTTTTAACACTCCCCATACTTATAAACTCATAAAACTCTACGGTCTGTTCATCAGCTATCCTCTATGATTTTCTCTCACAGCCTCAAACTCCGAAAACTCGGCTCTATCCTCGACCCTACGACTACTAAATCACGCGAACCGCGACACCATACCAAACTGCATGAAACGCAGCGTCCCCGAGCGGGCAGGGCATCCCATTCTCCTCCATCACGGACGCGCAGATCCTCCTGCCGCTTCCGGGGGGGCTCTGGCTATTGGGAGACCACGTGGCACACACGCGCATAATTCCACACGATCCGTGCTGCGTTCCACGTGTATAGGTGTATGCGTGCATATGCGGCCGGTCGCGCACGATTCGAATCTCATCAAACACCGCGGCAGTCGCCTTTAACTGCCTCAGACGGGCCGTTTAACCCGGCGGACATGGCATCGTGCACGAGAACACGGGCCTGGCCTGGTGAATTCCGGCATGTGTCAGACGGTAGCTCGTCGATATGGAGGGCCGCAGTTGTAAGCGTGTACCAGGCGGTCGACGGATTAGCCGTGGCAGTTCGCCGGCGTTAAGGCCATTACACACTGATTTGCCTGGCTGACCATATAGACACACGAGGTGAGACCGACTGTCACTCGATCGTAAGTTAGAACGGGACTTGAGACACCGGATTACGACTGTAGTGGCCACCGTCATAACCTACGTGCAGGAAACTGTACAACATGGTGGGGAGGGGGGGGGGGCGATCGATTGTTCACGCCTTCGCGCGATAGTGGACGACGACCTAACCGATATCGCGATCGTTTTAATCATATTCGCAATGTATAAGGTTATTTACTTTGACTGTCACGCGAATGTTGTATATTTTGCCCTGGAAGCTGCAATACATTGAAATATACTACAACGTTTGATCTTCACAAAATGTTATGTGGAGATTACGCGTCTTTTTCCGACGACATCATCTAAATCATTCGTATCGTTGAAAACGAGATTAAAGAGGATCTTTAATAGAAAATCTTAGGTCCACTGAGAAATTTTGTATGTTTCTAATTTTTGTATAGACGAAATTGATGAGTCATTTGACTTTTGAAATTCTTTTAAAAGATTTGGCTAGAAGCAAAACTTTGATAGACTCGTTTCTTCTTACAAATCTAATTTCATCTATCTCTTAGATAATTCTAATTTTTGTATTTGCTAGATGGGCGAGTCCTTTGACTTTTGAAGTTCTTTTTAAAGATTGGCCTCGCCGTAGGACTTGAATAGACGCATTCGTGCATCAAAAATAAATCCTGCAATTTAATCTGAAAATCGTTAAAGACGGTCTCAAATTTCGTTTCATCTGGATGTACGAACGTCAAGAGTAGTTAGGCTAAAATTTGATAAAACGTTGAATATTTTGAGAAGTTCGATTTTGGAACGAAGTTTTGGAACAAAGTAAGTTTAAAGTAAATCTAAGGCAAATGAAGACAAGACGGTTCGGTTTACGAAGTGGACACGGCGAGACCAAAGTTGGCACGAACGAAATTAGGATAAATACTTTTCTCTTCCTTCCGTGGAGCACGAACTTTGACGTCGGAATTTACCAATTTTCTGCATTCCAAGAGTCAGAAAGTTCCCTAGTTCCAACCTTGTAAATGGACAACTAGATCGATACTATACTTGAAGAATATTGTACAAGCAGACTATCTCATGTCTTTTTAAATTATTGTAAAAGTAAAGATTAAAAATCATCATTTATTGACTGTAAATTCGAACTAGGTTCTTATTGCATAAAAACAAACCTAAACCAAATTTTCTGTATTCTAGTAGTCCAAGGAAGTTGAAGGTTCCAATCTTATAAATGGACGAAATTGATGGTATATCCCAGGAATTTTGTAAAATCAGATTATTCCATGTTATTTAAAATTATCATAAAAATAGAGACTGAAAAGGTCATCGAATTTATAGTAAAATAAATTGGAATGGAATTATTGCTGAATTGAAACAAAATAAATTAGACAAAAATCGAAATAAACGCGGATAAAAATGTGGAAAGTGTGCGGGGGGAGGCGTATCCTGACTTTCTTTTCGAAGTTCGTTCCCGAATGAACAAGCTAGCAGATTTCTACATTCTTGCCGTGGAGAAATTTTGAAATTGGAGTGTGCTGTAAATTGAAAGTAGAATCGATGTTGGATTGGACCGCCATGATTCGATCCCCGGGAGTGGATGTGATAAAATCTTAGTCGACGCAGTTGAAATCAGGGAAAGTGCACTCCTATCTTTCGTGTCTACGCGGACTGTGTCACCGAAGAACTTCAACAAAGAAAATTCTCTCAAATACCTAGTCATCGAATCGTTGTTCGTTTTTAAAAATCAGTATGCCGTTAACTTAATCGTTCGTTTGATGATATAGAATAAATTAACGACGAGAGTGTCTGTTATAATATGATCATTAAAAAGATAATATTTGAAGTATTCGTTCTTTGGTGAATTTTTTTCTGGTTATTTTTGTGATATTACATTTAGAAAATATATAATTTCGTCGGTATAAAATTTTTAATAATATATGCATCATACACGTTACCAAGCAAACTGCATATTGCAAAATAAATTCATGGTTAATTTAATCAATTGCCTAATAATATATAAATTGGTGGTGAGATCTTTTGTTACAGCGTGTTTATTGAAGAAATTATATTTAAATAGTGTTTAGTCTTTGATAAAATTTTCTGTGAAACTTTCTGTTTTTACTTTAGCGATGGCAATACGGATAATATCCGTTATTCATACGTATAAAGTTTTATTCTGCATTCGTATACATTATCGACAACATGCAGTACGTGTATTAATGTACGATATTCTCGCATCATCAATTTCGTAATTCGATTTCATTTCACTTAAAGCTGGCATTCTTCGATTTTGGACACATGTCGCTTAGAATCCCAGGAGATTCTAGAAAGTTGAAATTCCACATTTTCTCCGTTCGAGGTCATTTTGAAATCTGTCTATTTTCAACCGTGGAAGCTTCATTTCTCCTTGTGTCTTCTCGATTTTATTGTGTTACTTGTTTCTATTGTTCCTATTTCTTCTAGCTTTCTTTTACCGTTTCCTTGCTACCAGAATTCCTTTCTTGGCTTCACTTTCTTTATTACTATACTTTCTATTCTTTTCTGTTTTTTTTACTATTATAACAATTAGTTTTTTCTCATATTCTTTACCTAATATCTACGTTTATTGCTTTTTACGTTACTGCTTTTTAAACTTCTGGACCATAGTTTTTCAAAAATAAAGTCACAAACAACTATTGTAGCTTTCAAGAGTAACACATTAAATGATAACTTCTCGTGCTGTTTCTTTTCCACTGAAAATCCTTTTGTCAGAAATAAGTATGTAATGTTACGTATAACAGTACCATTACAATAGTACTAATAATACAATAATTTTTATTATTTAAAAATGCTAACATACACACGCATGACTGGATCTCCTTAATATTAATAACCAGACTCCATAACATGGAGGAAATATGACACGATATTTTATTTACATGGCAAAAACGGAAGTAATGGTCTATCGAGAACGCAGAAGAAACGTAAACTTTGTTAATACAGAATGGTAGACTTTGTTAACGTAAAAATGGGGCTATATCGCATTTAGTGCGACATTGCATTGTATTACTACACCCGTGGTAGACATTGGATTTTAGCTTTGTACACATCTACCTAAATGTTTCATTACGTTACAAAAGCACGTTGCTACGAGCCGGTTTCCTTTAACGCTATTAGTGGCCACGCCATTACCACCTTTTGCGTCCTCTTTCAACTGCCTTCCTCTTTCTCTCTCTCCGGCCTATCTTACAATCCACTTCTCTCTTTATTCGAATTGGTATAAATCCACAAAGCTGGAATTGCAACAATCTTTTCGTTCGTTGTACATAATATCGCTTCACAGAACCCAGCGAGTCATACTTTCTAAATATTTCTGCAACGAGCCGGAAATAGCAGGGCTTGATGCGTTATTCGAATGCCTCTTCGCTCTTCAGATCTCGTTTCAACTCTATTTATAAATATTTCGTTTCATCGCGATTTCATGGTGCTTCAGGATATTCGGACTGTATAAATGTTCTTTAGTGATTTTAATATTTAATAGTTATTTCAAGAAGAATATGTTGGATATTATTTGTTGTTTTTTCTTTAGGTTTTAAGTGATTTATTTTGATAAATATTTTATTAAAATAACGCAGGGTTATATAATGGTATAATATAATGGTATGGTATAATGGTAATATATAATGGTAGTAATTTTTAATGTCGAAAGCTGTTATTTAAGGAAAAATACGAGTACAAAAAAATATGAGTATTTCTTAAGGATTTTTCATTTCATCAATTTTTCATACTAGTGTATTTACATACAATGGTATATTTATGCAGTATTCTTTACCGTTCAAGAATACTTGATTCTTCCAGGAACTATATAACATTTGTAATATTCAATACTGATAATTAGTTTTAAGCAAAAAATATATATCTATATATTCAATATGTTCAATAGGATATTATATTTCTATAATTTTTTTTTTATCAAATCGAAGGCGTTGATAAATATTCGATACCAACATAGTTTCATATTATTTAAGGATAACAGATGCCCGCGGAAGTTATTTTTAACAGATGTAATTTTAAGCGCGAGATAATAATTCTCCTTTAGAATATAAGTATATAATTAATACTGTTAAATATTTTATCTTCGAAGTTCACTTCAGTTGCTCGAATGAACGTTTGATTTATGAAAAACTCTAAATCGCCTAAAAATATTTCACTATTGGCGGAACTATCTAAATAATCAAATTTGTACAACTCGTAATTGCTTTCTGGAAAAGAACGTTTGTGATTTTTCTAAAAATTATATTTTTTATCGTGTAACTGCCTCGTGTCCCTTTGTAAAGTAATCCGGTTTAATTAAATTTTTTTGCGAGGATCGAGTAGTGGTAATATTTGCCTGTGACACCACAGTACAAACTTTTAATGGAACAAAGTTGCAACGGACGTATTCCCTGTAAAATTTAAAAAAATTGGAACTTCCTCTACGTCTTTTCATTATCGTGCCACTTTTTCCTACGTTTTTAGGGGATGTTGCGGGAAGATGGACGATGAAACAGCTATTTCTATACCACCATTTTATCCAATAATGCTGATGTATCGCTTTTAGTTAACAGTAATACTTGTATCGTTAATAATTTACATCTTCTCTAATTTTGTAACTCAAATACATTTTATAAAAAATAAGCAATTGTTACGAATACTTTTGATCAGTAGTGTATCTTTTACACTTATTAATCCCAAGATTTTAGAACCAAATTCGAAGCTGTAATCACTACTAATTATTTTTCCGTAAGCAAACAAAAATTCCATTCGTAGAGAATTTTAAGAATTTATTATTTTTATCTTTTTCCTAGTTCAATTTATCCGTAATTTTATAATTAGAACACATGTAATTACATTCGAATTTGTAATTAGAACAAGCATTGGTATAAAGCGTATATTATAACCATTTGAATCGATGATTCTAAATCCTATGCAGTATTTCGATCTTCACAAGTGAAGTGTACCTATATCTAGTTACATCTTGCGATAACTAGATAACATAGATAACAAGATGAATTGCCAATATACTCACATTTGATGTCCAGATTCAGAGGATTGCTCTCTCCGTCGCCTTCTTGGTTGCTGCCAATACACGTGTAGATCCCAGCTCTGCTTCGTGTTACGCTTTGCAATACTAGGCTTTGATTACTGATTATGGTTCCTGTCGCTGGATTATGATACAACGGATTACCCTGTCGATATAAAATCGTGATGACTATATCCTATTATAGATCGGAATTATGTATATAACTTTTCAACAAACGACGATGACGAAGAACAACAAAGACGACGGATCGTTAAAATGTTTTGTGTACGCCACTACTTAGAAATCTAGTTTATGTATAGTTCTCTAAGTTCACTCCTATTGCAATTATTATCTTAATTGACTATGAATAGGAATCTTATCTGATTAGATTCTTATCGAAGAAAGTATACTTTTCGGAGATAGAATAGAATGTTTATGCATTTACGGGAAATTTAAAAATCCAACAAAACCGTCCTTTTCCATTAAATAACATCAAAGTTAGGAAATCAACGAAACTGTACTTATCATGCTTTTGTCCTGTGATCTTATTATGCAAATTGGGGTTACGCGAGCAACATATACGTATAATTGTTTCCTCGTCCAGCTCACTTCAGCAGACGGTGAGGTTAATTTCGAAGTGAACTGTTCTCGATGATTGATAGTTTTCCGTGGAATTGATGTGCTTGTAGATCGATAGGTACCATTCCATGCATAAATTTGCCAAAAAAAATTAAAAAAGATGACTAAAGAAAGAAAGGGGAAAAAATAAGGCGAAGGCTGCTGACAATTTTTCAATTTCTCAACCGTGTCAACCGATGTATTACGTTCTCCTGTTTCGAGCGTCGGGAAGCTCCTTTGAACTTCCTCAAAACACATTGGCACCAGTGGCGGAAATCTTCCGTACTAGTGTTCTCGAATCAAACAAAGAATCGACAAAGGCGCCGAATGTCCTCTTGACTAGAATGATATCGAGATCTACAGGCGCTTGAAGAAATATTTATGAAACTCGGACCAACATAATGCAGTACAATACAATATACCAATTTTACTACCCCTCTACGGGACAGAGCATGTAGTAAACAGAAACGATATAGTAAAATCGATCAGTGCTTAAAATTTAGAACTTTCGACAAAAGCGTTAAGCAGGTTCTGCAATTGATCTAACCGCAGCTAAGAATCATCAGTTTTGCGCATAGGTAGATGTACTTCGAAGTACAATGAAGTCTCGGTTATTCGAATCCCGTTTAAGGTTGTATTATTCAAAATGTCTCGAACTTTACCATAACTTCATTTTTATCACGATATTTTAATACAAAATGTACAAAAACGTAAATAGTCAGATATCGTGAAAGCAGTTAACCAAACTTTCAATCGATTAAATAATTAATCAAACCTGAATACACATACAACGTTACATTATCAAAATGTTTTCTATGATTTTACTATACGATTTATGAACGCTAATAGAGCTTTCCGTATTATCCGAGATCCACATCACATCGGATAATCGAGGTTCTACTGCTGTCACATACATACATTGTTTATTTCAACGATCAAGATAAGACTAATCGAACGTCACGAAATTAATCAAATTTTTTCTTTTTAATAATTGCGCGAAATATGATATTGACGAAGTAGTTTTGCTCTTTCTTGTTGAAATTATTTCCCATTTTCTGTCTAAAGACTGTGGAATTGTTCTACGCTGGCGAAAGAGTAAAGTTACACTTCACTGGCTAAAATATTCACGATGGAACGTAGTGATGCAAAATATACGATTCTCTTATTGGAGACACTGGGGCTACGAAACGTAAAGGTGCGTTAAAGAACGGGTGAGATGTACTGTCAGAATGCATTCGCCTTAAAACGCAAACGGAATTAATAATAACGGTTTGCGAGAGAAGGTAAAAGTGTAAGAAACCAAGAACGTTTACGTTCTTCTTTCTTTCATTTTTTTTTTCTCCTAATAAAATATTTTTCGAAAACTAATGACAAATAAAAATTTTGTCAATTGAGAGATGCTGGAAAAATATTTTTGAGTTATTAATCGTAAATGGGATATCGCATCTATGTAACCAATCAGTGATCCGCGGTAGATTGAACGCGTCAATATCAAACAGATTAATATTGAATAGGAAACCCCGTTCATTGGTACAACTAATCATTAAACAAATCTCTCGCTGTGATTGCCATAGCTCGATACCAATCACGTCCCACATCGTTGGTTCATCGGATCGGTCACGAACAACAATTGATTTCCCTCAGTTATTTCATTCGTAGAACCTCCTACAATCTGGTGAAGTTTTATCACAGAACCACGTACAATTATGTACCGACACTGATACAGCTTTGTTACATAACAGATCAAATATTTTACTGAATAAACGACTAAGAGAGTGACTAATCTTCTAATTTTGATTTTGTTCATAGTAGTTTTAATATTTACGAAGTATTACCACGCAACCATGTATAATTACGCACCGAAATTCATGAAATTTTGTTAAATAGTAAATAAAATATTTTATTTGTTGGATCTTTTAATTGTATACATTATGCGTGGAAAAGTTTCCAGCCACATAGATCTTATATTGCAAAAGCGACGTTTCGATTAATATTTTACAAACATGATGATCGAGATAAATAATATAGTAATATAGTTGTTGGTTAATTTACATAGAAAGCTTATTTATTTTGTAGAAATTGGTGTTTGTAATTAATCTATGCAATCTCTGTCAAATTTCTGATAATTAATGTAGAGTTATGGATTATCAGTTAATGTATGTACAAAGTTTATCTGGTTTGTACGAATTTATATTTGTAATTAGTCGATGTAATCTCTCTTTACGAACTTGATAATTAATATAAATAGTGCGTGTTACAAGGTACCTACTAATTTATGTAGAGAGCTTATTTATTCTACGCTTTCTATACTACAAATTTGCGCAGTAAATTCTACTTCGAAATGGAAACTACATCGTTCTATTTTCGTTTCTGTTAATTCTGCGATTCTGATTAAGCGAAGTAGGATGGCATTGCCACTTGCTTGAATCGTTTTTATTATTAATACGTTACTAATTTCAGACACGTAACTATTTAAGGTTCATTTGATATTATAAATAATGCAAAAGTTGACTTCAAGTAATTCAGAAAATAATTTAAATTAGCTATAAAAGGGAAGAATTTCCTTTAAATCGACGAATAAATTTTAATTTCTTTTTGCCATTAACCTATCATCTTTAATCTATATTTACATATATCTATCATATACTTCTTAGTTACAAAGATCGAATTCAAACACATCTTAAAACCGAAGAAGAAAAACGTAGAAAAGAATAATTTCATTTGACTCTGGAAATGAATTCTAATCGTTACTATTCTTTCTTTAATTTATGTCTATTATGTTTTTAGTATATTATTATATATTATATTATATTACACATTATATTACACATTATATTATGTATAATATTATCTATTATATTATGTATTATATTATGTATCACATTATGTATCATATCATATTATATTATATTATATATTATATTATATATTATATTATATTATTGTATTGTATTGTATTATACTTAATTATTAATCATCTTTCATTCTCTAAGGATATTGTAATCTGTATCTTAAAATAGACGGACTAAGATTCCTTCGCGTATAGGCCTAAAGGTAGCATGACATGTTAAACTTGAGAAATTCGAAATTTCAGATATTTCTCCAGGAACTTGGTCTATCAATCTAATGCCAAACCATCTAACGCCTGGCGTAACCTCAAAGTCCTAAGAAAATCGGTGCACATCACTTGCCGCGGTTCCCCCCTGTGAACTTCCTATTAACGACGATCCCCGTCAGACTTCACCCCATTTAAGGAGAAGCTTGGAGCGCTTAGGGTTACGTCAACGGTTCCCGAAGCTCGCCGATAAATTTCTTACCGATGCGGAACGTTGGCTATTAGTTCAAAGAACGCTTACACATTGGTTCCCGGTCGACCCGTATCAGCATGTAAATTTTAAACAGAAACTTCGCGTCACAGCTGCGCCAACCCGTCTCCCTTATCTCGTCTTTCGATTAAGGCTTGCTTCTAAATTATCGATTCCGGAACTGCCACGCAATTTTGTTATCCGGCTGTTAGCGAGCGTTCTATCGTCCTCGTTCACATCGTCGTCGTCGTCGTCGTCGTACATAGAACATATACTATCGGTCAACAATTTAGAGTCAACACTTCTTCAATTATTCTTCTACATTGAATTACTTGTTGATTTTAATATAAATTTGGAATTAACGTTACCACTATCAAGAATATTCTCGTTTACTTAGCTTAATTTTTAATTGCATACGATTACTTATAGCAGATTACGCGTTCATATGAACTCCATTTAGTCGAACCCAATCAACGTCTGATCGAATAAACCCTTGCTGGTTGAATTTATTT
Organism: Bombus superbus; assembly: GCA_014737385.1. Taxonomy (NCBI): domain Eukaryota; kingdom Metazoa; phylum Arthropoda; class Insecta; order Hymenoptera; family Apidae; genus Bombus; species Bombus superbus. The sequence continues at coordinate 1,112,014 of JACXIK010000043.1, read as the reverse complement.
ATTCGAACGTGAACTTCTATTACATGAATAAAAAATCATAGATGTGTGAGGAGAATCAACGGACTCCTATTATATGAATTGCAATCATATAAATTATTTCTTCCTCGAGTAACTCACACGAACGGAATTTTACTCTATCAAAGAGTTTTCTAAGATACCGGAAGTGTAAACCCTTCCTTTTTGTGATTCTGTCCGTTGAGATCTATGCAACATAATAATTCCAAGTTTTTAACCGATAGTATATTTCCCACTTGTAGGAAGAATGACATATTTCAAAATTTACGGTTTTCAACTTCTTAGTCTAGTAAAAGAGGTCGTTGCGTTTATATTTTTAAATTTATCTTCATTCGATGTTTTAATAATTTTTATTTATTTTAATGTATCAGGTGACTTAGTAGATGATAAGGGATTCGATTGTGGTTAATTTGAACTTACGTTGTGCCGCCAGGAGACCTTGTAAACCCACGGATTCGACTTGATGTTGCACTCGAAATAAACGTCGATACCCTCGCGGATTGCGCTCAAGTTCAGATTGCTCCCAAGTTCGAGCATAACCACTGGCTCGTCTGAAAGTTTAACCATGTCGTTGTGTAAGAAATGGTACAATGTTTTGTTTCGGGTAACTGTACCCAGCGCGCGAGAGCGTTTTGCGCCTTGGGTGCAGTGTAAGTAAATAGTTAGAGCGATAGGCAAGAAATAGGATTGCTTTGTTTATGCGTGGAGTTTGGTGAGTTGGATCATAAATAGGTGGAAATGATCTGTGTTTTAGCTATGGTTGATGGAGATGTTGGAAGTTCATTTTGGGGTATTGGAGAGTTGGGTGCATGGGTGTGTTGTGAGTTGTATTCGTTATTAGATTGTTGCAGTTTTCTGTCATTAAAATATATAATTACGTTTTGGTTAAGAGTGTTGTTAAATATGGCGTTGACTTCTGTACACTACAAGATACGAGAAGAGGAGACTGTTTCCTCTTTTAAAATTCAATGCGTATAAAAAAATGATCCAACATTGTAGAAATATAATAAGAAGATTATATATGTAGAAAATGTAGGAAAGATTATCTAAGAAAGACCCGATGAAATATATACAGTGTTGCGAGAAAGCGTAAGTGCCGGTAGGCCGAAAGGATTAGAAAATTTCAATGGGCCAAGCGCGATCCATCGATATATCCTCGGTCCTTCAGTCAAATAGTTACTCGGAAAAGGCGTACGTGACCATGATTGCGGACGGTTACGGAACACGTGCGCGGTGGGGTTATGAGAAAATGACAAAGGGATGCTTGAGGGAGAAAGTCGATTAGTCGTCAGTTGTTAATTGATAGTCTAGTTGCGAGATGTTCAGTAGTTGCGAGTCGTCGGTTAAGTTGAGAGTTAGTTGAGAGCGAGTTGCGAGTTGGTTAATCATTAGTTGCCAAGTTGTTATGAGTTGTTAATTGTTAGTTGTGAGTTGTGAATTATCAATTTAGTTGTCTTAGTTAGATCACATTACTGCTTTAAGTTATAAATTAAATAACCATCTTTTCTGTTCAAACCACTGTAAATAAATTCATCTATCAATGAATAAATTTATCATACAAAATAGGAATCACTAGGAAATCCTGATATTTCTATAATTCTGAATATATATATATATATATATATATATATATATATATATATATATATATATATATTTCAAAGAACTAATTAGCAATCATTGTACAAGTATAATAATATGTGTATAATCGTTTATAATGAGTACATATAATATTAGATGTGTATAAAAAGAGTCTCAGTTATTAATTAAGAATTATGATCGTCAATCACTATCGCTAGAAAATATTTTTATTTTTATTAATTTACAAAATAATAAAGGGGAATATATTTCTCTCAAGTGTACGCGTACTAGCCGATATATAGTATAGTTTATGAGGTAAGCAATCACTATATAAGCTTGCATAATAAGCCGTGTTTACACATCAACATCTATTTACAGTTTATGATTTTCAACACAAGCAGGTTAAATTCCCACTTGTATTTAACGCAATATTGTCTGCTCTGATAACAACAAAATCAATTGTCGCTGTTAATCCTTTCTTGGCTCCAGTCTCGAGGCGATCTGCTGGAGATCAGAAAGCTATATCAAACTGGTCCAATGTTTCCTTGTACCATTGCACAATGTTTTTTCGACAACAACACACTCCTCCAAAGAATTGATATTTCTATGCTACGATTGTCGGTACTTCCTTAACAAAACCTATACATTTGAATTATCTATAAATTAGACGCAATACTAAATTTACAGATTGAATAGAAAATATTCATATAGCCACATACAACATTACGTATAAACGTTATAACACTTACACATAAATATAGAGTATGTTCGTTTTAAATGTGTACACGTGATTATTTCTGTAAGTATCAGAAGTGCCAAAAAATGTTTCGGATGAAAGTTTTTTGACTTCATGGGGGAAACTTAATAAAATATCCCGATTTTTTTTTAGATTCTAATTTAAAGAGATTTAAATGCCAATGTAACTTCTTAAAATGGAATTATACATTCTTTTTATACAGCATTGCATTGAAAAACATAAACATAAAAGCATTGCATCATCTTTCCTTGTCTTTCATACGATAAGTTTCACAAGATTAACCTCAAAATATCTTTTAAACTAGTCATCTTTCGACCCTAATAACCTAATACCTTTTTGTAGAGAATTTAAAAATGCATCGGACGGTATATAGAAAAAGTGCATAGTGTATATTTCATTTAAAAAAGTTACATCGGCATTGCGATTTTCTTACATAAGAATGTAAACAAAATCGAAACATCCTATTAACTTTCCTCCATGAAGTCAAACAACTTTCGTTTGAAACTCTTCTTCACATTTCTGATACTTATTTGATACTCAATACATACATATTTGACATATTCTATATATTATGTAAAAATATCTTCTACATATTATGTTTTATATTTTGCGTATAAGTTATTGGGATTTGCTGATGCATGTATGGAACGTGTAACTCAATATTTTTATAGAAATTGTGTTTCGTAACAAATGAAATTAAAAGGGGTTAAGCAAATTCCAAGATTAAAAATAATGTTTGTAATCCTTATTTTCTTTTCTGTTTTTATAGTGTTTATAGTGCTATATAATTCTCGCAGCTGTTGACTGAATCATTTGCAAAAACCATCCTCGAATAGTTCTCACGGGTCTAGAATTACGCTTCAAATAATCGTTTGCGCGACAGAATCGAGTGGATGACTTCGTACGATAAAATCTTTTTATTCCAGTAGAACGCATGGAACACGCCTGTAAATTTCGCGACAACCTCTTAGACCGATCTCATAACGAACCGGTCGTTATGCAGAATAGCTATTCCTGCCACCGTTCCTGGAGATTAACACTGTGATTCCTCTGTCCAATATAAAAGTTTTCCTCAACTAGACACCGAGCAAGGCGGAAGCAAGAGGACATGAACGTGAAACAGAAAGGGAGAGAAAGAGGAAAGCAGGGATCAGCTCAACTTCGCAGAAATTAATGTTACATGCCGATCCGTAGCTGAAGATTCTTTCGTTTTCTCGATTTCCTTCCTTTCGTTTTCGTCCAAAACCCTCTTTCTCCACGTATAAAACTCGTTTTTCCTTTCTCTATCCACCTATTGCTCTATCCCATAAGTTTAGAAGTTCGTTCCACTCGTTTTTCCCATCAGATTTTCTCTGCGCCCCTTCGTGGCTGCTCCTGCTCCTCTTTCTATCTTCCATTCTCATATTCTCTTCCTATTTGCTATTTTTCTCGATTCTTTTTCGTGCTCTATATTATGCAAAAAGAAGTTACCACAGGAGGAGTATATTATGACGAGTATACTTTTGTTGAATTTTTTTGCTTTAATGCATAAGGATTTTAATATGATATAGATAACCCCCACATAACACGATGTTTCTGCAACACAATTTTGATATTTTCAATATAATAATATTATTAAGTATTAAGCAGTATTTTAGTGTCTTTGATATTATAATAATATGATGAAGACTAATATTTTGAAAATTTTGATGAGTATGGTTAGATCCGAAAGCAGAGAAAGCAATAACAAGACAATTTCTGCTAACACGAGACTGATTGATAACGTATTAAATTTTAAAACTTTGCTTTCCAGTGAAATGTTAGAAATTTCACTTATCATTTCCTACTCATGTAGCCTTCACAATATGATCTTCATATATAAACCGTGATTTTGGGTTTGATCAAATTTTCACGTGGTGTAGTGGTCAATTCACACAAAGAACCGACCAGGTATTGACTTGGGATCGGGCTTGAATTTAAAATCGTATAGAATGATGAATGCGTGTGACTGCTAACAATGGTTGTTTAGTCACACGTGTTGCGCTACTCTTTGTGTTTCCAAACTTTATGTGTATGTTGTGAATTCTGATATGTAACCAAGCAGTGTGTTATTTAAATTCTGAATTCTGATGTGTAATCAAACAGTATGCTATTTAAACTCTGAATTCTACTCACAGGTATATAAGCTAATCCTATATAAAAAAAAATTTCCAACGATATGATATTTTCGATATTTTACAATGAAGATATATTTTGGAAACCATAAGATTTACAATAAAATAATTCGACATTAAATATCCTAAATTTTAGTGCTATAGCAAAAATGGCAATGGTTTCTAACTCATAAACCACGCCTCACATTAAACTTTAACACATTTTCTTCTCCTTCCTGCTTTTTCTCAATTTCTTTTCCTTTTTTTTTTTGCTCATTTACCTACAAAATCCATCATCTCCTCTTTTCTCCTCGAACCACCCTCTTTTTCCATCGATAATCGCGCCAGTCGGTAATTTCAGCGGGCGGGACGGTAACACAGAAACGGGGAGGTGGTTTCAGGTAGCGGGAAGGAATAAGGAAAAATTTACTCGTTATTGCAGGCGCGGAATCTTGCGGCAGATTTGTTCGGTGGACTCGCATTACGAGATCCGAGGTCGAGTGAAATCATAAGCAAGAACGGGCTGACGAACGTCGTAAATCGATATCGCGGCTGCTCTTTCACTGGTTTTACTCTCTCTTTCTCTTGCTACCCCTTTTCTTTCATCCCCTCTATCGTTCTTATTTCTTACTCTCTTCGTTTCTTTTTTCATTTTACGTTCTCGTTGTTTTTGTTCGTTCGTTCATTGGTTCTTGCTCGAGTTTCAACGACGAAGAGACGATATCAAACGAACGGTCACGAGGGAGCAGCGGATTTCTTGCTAATAGCGAGAGCGAGAGATCGAGCGTGAAGCCAATACGCGAGCCTCGACTTGACAGAATCCCAATGGATAAATAAGTCCCAACTCCTTCCTTTGCTCGTTTCTCTGACGTCGATGATGCGCGCGAGTTTTTAATTTCGGTAGGCGAATGCGATTTCGACGGCCTTTGAGACGACTCGGCGTTGAAATGCGCGTTTAGGGGCGCTCAAAGAGGGTGGCAAAGGAAATAAGAAGCACAAATCGTGTCAAGTAGATGGAGGATATTTTTCATTCGACGGATTATTAAAAATTTTGCTTTTCTTTTTATTAAAGGCGCGATATTATATCTTATTTTTTGGTAGAATTTAATTCCGTAACAATTATTTGTCTTTTAGTTAAAGACCGTTCTCTCATTAACAGAAGATACAGCCACACTTTTCTTTTAGAAGATTATTAAGAAACCTGTTTTTTTTAAACTGTAATATAATGTTTTACTTTTTAATAGAATTTAATTTTGCAATAATTTTTTGTCTTTTAATTAAAATAATATGAGTTGAAAGAATTTTGAATTGAAAGATCCACAGAAAATTCAAAACATTTTGCGTTATCATCGCGATTAATTAAATTGACGTTTGCCAACCAACTAAGAAGCGAAATGAATATTTTTGTATTAAAATTTGATTTGCGAATCTGTTTCGTCTCTAGAAAGAAGAAAATTAAAAATTTTCTGAATCGGCAAATATTAATATTTACCTGTTAGATCTCATGCCCCAAAGAAATATCGAACTGTTCTTTCTGTACGTTGTAGACTATTCGTGAATTAAAATAGAAAAGAAACGAGAAGGAATCGAAATAAATGGTCCGAATAGTACATTGGAAATATTCTTTTAAATATTTGGCATCGATATGCTTCTGGTCTGAACGTTTATGTTTAGTTTATACTGTGTTCTGGTTGGTTGCCAAGAAGCTTGTTCCACTGTAAGATTGCACATCGGGGGAATAGTATGCTGTCGTCAGGTTCTTAAGTAGCGTGGGTGTTAGTGGAGCGGAAATTTACAGAAGGATGACTATTCGATGCAGAACAAGACTGTATGAGCGAAAGAAACGTCTAAGAACGGAAGACTCGAATGTGAGAGAGTGCATCGATCGTGGCAATCTAACTACTTGAGATTCGAAGCACTTTTTACCGTGGTAATAAGATGGATAGCAAAACAATAGAATCCGTGCATTGTCTATGAAAATGGCGAGAAGAATGTCGGAAAATACTATGGATATTCTGTCTTCTAGATATTCCTTTTATTATCATTGTTAATTTCTTTGTTCTACTTCGGGTATGTTAAAAGCGATACTAATAAAAAAATGTTAAATTAGAGATTAAAAATTTCAAGAATGAGTGAAATTTTCAATTAGAATTATTGAAACTTTTAATCTCAATTTTCTCCAAAGATATAGATATTCCACTTGTTATCTTTTATTGTTACTGTTGTAACTTCTTTATTCGTAGAATATCTGCTGCAAGTATTAAAAGCGATTATGTAAAAAACATTGAATAACAGATTACAAATTTTAAGAATGTTCGAAATTTTCAAGTTGCATTATCGAAACTTTTAAGCTCACTCTTTGATATTTGACTTGACTTATAAATATTATCATTGAAATTTGATATTATGTATATTATTCAGTTTCCTCGGAATTATTATATTTTATTCTATTATTTTACCTATACAATAACGGATTACATTTCTTTCATTTCCTGACTGCGAAATATTATATATCTCACTGTTTAAGGAATTAATTCTCACTATGAAGATTAATAATTTTCAAAAGCTCTCACGTTTTACTATCGTGCTACTGTACCTGCATACTACAGCGAATTCAACGTTATCGTCGTTCTCTGGTTTGAACTCTTCAGTTGACGCAGTCTACGGAGCCTCGAAAGAATTAATTAAAATTTTTAATTAATCCAAGTAAACCACGTACCACGTAAAGTTGACTGGAAGAATAGATGGCCGTGACGACACGCGTTTCGCACTAGAGTTCCTGGCTTGTCGTCGACGAGACAAACTTCAGAGAAGCTGTTTTCACTACTCGAAACAATCGGTCGTCAATGCGTTGCTCTATCGATTAGGCGAATTAAATTACGTTCCACGAGGCGACGCAATAAATCGCTCATCAACCATATTTCATTTTTATTGGACAGCTATATGGCCGTGTTTCCCCGTAGACTAGACACTGCGAAAACCCGATTGAAGCATTTCCCAATTTTTCCCCGTCGGAAAACCAATCAGACAGATTTCCAGATCTGTCCTCGACACTGTTGACAAATTTTCCTGTCTCTTCTTCCCCGTTCTACAATTTTACGTAATCAACGCTTGCTTTCCTTTGATTCAGTTTTGCTATTTTTGGAGACGTTGAATTGAGATTAGGAAAACTGGGATTAGGCTTATAATTAGATGTCCTGAAAGTATTTTATGTTTCACTGATGGACTGCGAATATTTATGCAAAATTATATCTTTGTGAACATAATTAAAAATTTTGATTTTCTTAATTATGAATGTAATTGATGAGCTAGGAATATAATTTAAAAAAGTTTAATTTGTGTAATTATATTTGTAGTATCAAGTAGGCAATTTGATAAATATAAAGACGAATACTATTTTTAATTGAATCAAAAAAATGTAGTGCAGTCTATTTATAAGATTAATTATTCCTACGTCTTTATACAGCTTAATTTAGTAAATGTTAATTGGCTTTATATGTTGGAATTTTGCGAATACAAGAAGCACAATGGTTAACGCAAATGGGGTTAAAGAGAATTATTATTCGGCACGATAGTGATTGACGCAGCACGACAGGTCCCTTTCTACTCTCAAAATTCTATTTTCGCCGCAGCCAAACAGAAAATATTCCATTCAAACCCAAAACACCCACAACATCTATCTCTGAAAATCAGCTGACCGAAACAGTCTTGTTACTCTATTTTCGATGGCAGGTGTGTGACCACCACCTGTCGTGGAAGAAAATATCGCCGAGAGACGTTTACCTCCACTTCCCGTGGATCGTCACTATGAAATTTCAATGAAAACACACTCACGGTGTATATCGAGCTTCCATCCGTCCTCCATCTCGGAATCCGGGATATCCGGCACGCTGCCATGGCAGGAGAGGAACTTGCCAGCGTCCTCGATAGTCGGCACAAACGTGAGAATGCTGGTGGTGACGTTGGAGTCGGGACTCATCTGTGGGATGGCTTTCATGAATTTAAAACAGTTTACCGAACTGGCCTGCCTGATCGTTGAGCTATATCCACGTTAGAAAAAACAAACGCTGGCCGCGGGGCTGATTTAGGGAAGTCAAAGCTGACGGACGCCGGAAGTCGAACCCCCAGGGAACGAAAGTGCAAAAAAGAATGCGAGAAAGAAAGTGTGTGTGTGTGTGTGTGTGTGTATGAAAGAGAGGATGAAGGCTAGAGACTTAGCATGATTGCTTTTCGAGGTGAAATTGCGCGACCGCTTGCAAAATATTAGTTACGGAACAGACTTTCACAGAGAGAGAGAGAGAGAGAGATTACGACTTTCTTGAACACAAGAGCATTTTTTTCATGTCGTAATTAAATCTTTCGGCCTCGAATCTGGAGCCCCGAATCTGTTGCATCGGACGTCTAGTGGATTTCCTTTTATGTTTAACGTTTTAGGTGATGGTATAATGAAAATTTTTATCGAAGAAAAGTATCGTAGTGTTGGGGTAGTAGACGGAGATGTTTTGAGTGATTGGGATATAGTGAAAGGAATTTTTGTTGGGTTCTGCACGATATCTTTACCACAATTTTTTTATTACATATTTTAGGTGATGGTATAATGAACATTTTTATAAGAGAGAAATATTGCTCGATTTGGATGATTCGTAGATACCGATAGGAGTTTTTGTTGGGTTTTGGATGGCATTGAAGTATACTTGTATATTTGCAATGATTCTTAAAGCATTTGAACAGTTATCGTAGGAAGGTTTAATGTATATATTGTTATGTATTGTAATATGTTATGTAAAACACTTTGAAATTTCATTAGTGCCATTATGAGACACTACTGTCATAATTATATTGGTCAAATTTGAAGCAATGTGAAAATGTATATAGAAATCACAATATTTATGCACAAGCATATTCAGAAAAAAATTAGTATATGGCATGATAGTCGTATTAAACACATAATAAGTATCAAAGATTATTTCAACGAATATAAAGGTTTATTAATGTAATGAACAGTTTTGCTTCAAATCTTTCGTCGTTTCTGCATCTGTGAGATATATACTTGCACTAAGTATCTTGTAGCTTCTATGCAAATTTTCAGACTTATTTCAAACTTTTCCAATATAATCATGATACATGTTATATGTTGATACATATTGATAGATGTTTCATTATAGTACTAATTTTCCAAAATATTTCGTATAATATATATTATGTATTTATAAAAATGTTTGGTAGCCATTGACGAGATTGGTATCGTTAGATGATGATACAATACAATTTGATACTTACAAACACACTCTCTCTCTCTCTCTCTCTCTTTCTTTCTTTCTTTCTCTCCCCTTTCACTATAATTATTTCCTAAATTTTATTACACCTTGAAAATGTTAATTTTACCGTCTGTCTGGCGTTTCTCAGCATCAAACTTCCTTTCGACCACGTAATCTTCGGATTTGGTCTTGCTCCAACTATCTCACAGCCGATCTCGTATGTGGTGCCTGCGCTAAATGGACGATTCTCTCCTTGCATGCGGACCCACAATGGTTTCACTGAAACACGCGTACCATCCATTAGCCCTCTTTGCTCGAAAGAACTATCAGTTGCAGGCAAGATTCCGCCGCGTTTATGGAAGCAGTCGAGTGTTTGAGTAATCATTTCGAATGGTTCGAGCTGGTTAATGGAAACCATTCTGCAAAAGTTTCCAATATGGAACACGGTTTTAGCACCCTTCGTTGTTCAATTATTTGTTAAACATTTGCCTTCTGATAGGGAAGCAGGATCAAATCTCGGTTTTATTAAGAGCAATTTAAACACTATTCTATTTTTTTTCTCGATCAGGGGTTGGTTCAGTGATGAAATAGACTTTCGTTCGAAATTCTGTTTGCTGTGGTAGAGTAATAAACGTAGTCGATGTTCTTTTTGCAGTGTTTTGCTTTTTTTTTTAGGAGATTGGATTTTGTGTGGGTGGTGGATGGAAATGTGTGTTTTCAGGTTTACGGTTCCTGTTTTCATTTGCTTTGGCACTGTAAATGGTGCGTGTTATTGTATACATTCATAGAGGCGAATTATTCACTATTGGCGTAGATCGTTTTATTTTTTTGTATCATGTCGAATCTTGTTTCTTTGTATCGCTGTATCAAATTTTTGAACTGAAATGACAGAGTTAAGTGGAATTAAAATGTCACGTAAGTAGAAAATTAAATATGAAAAATTTTCAAGTGTTTCTTCTAAATAATTCATTTGAGAGAAATCAAATTTTTCATAAATAATCTGGAAAAGTAGAGTTAAGTTTTTCTTCACTACTAAAAAAATGGTTACATAATTTTGATGTTTTCAAACTCTTCTGACTCATTAGCACTCTTATGACAAATCATTTTATTTTTTATTCTATACTCCAATCAGTATTAAGATTTCTAATGATAAACTTATTTTAAATATATTTTTTCTGTATTCTATATATTCGAGAATACATAGACACAGTCGTCGAGAAAGTAATAGCGTTTTGAAATAACAATAATACAAATGCATTTTAAGAAATTTTTCTGTATGTGTAACTTTAGTATATATACTACGTTATTTTTCAGTACAACCAGCAGCCGCATTTAACACTTATCGTAACGTTATATGAGTTTTTTAATACCCATATACTTCCGCCGCCAGTTTATATAACCATCGCCTTACACAGTCCTTTAAATCATTTCTTGTGAAGCGTTATCGACCCAAAAAGTCTTTAAGTTTTACAAAAAAAAAATCGTGTATCATTTTCAATGAAGTCTCAGATGGTCTTGAACTCTTTTGTAGTAAGAGTCCGAACCCTTTCGATCACATACAGTTTCTCTGTCCCTATTCATGACTTTATTACCGTAAACTTCTGTAGTTCGATGGTAAATTCCTTTCGGAAGAATGTTTTCAGCGTTCGAAAAGCGTAATGTCGTAAAAAAAGCGTAAAAAAGTATCGTCGGCGTGATTTTTAATACACATCGTCAGTTTAAACGTGCGTATTATACGACAATATTAAATATTTCAACGCAAAGTATGTTGTGACTTATGCTCCCGCCGAGGTACTGACTACGTATTGTATCGCGGTTGTATCCCGTTTGCGTGTGTCTTTTGGGTACGGCAAACCCACGGACCCGAGTTACAATGGGGACACCGCCGAGGAACGTTCCAGGACCAAGGTCTCGGCTTTTATCAAGTCTGGACACTGGGCCTCGCTTACGTGAGTTGCTACCAATTTTACCAGTGACGGAGGTTACACGGGCGTCAAGTGGTAGTGACGAGGCCGTAATGCCAATTACAACAGTCCCACCAATGATTCAGATTGGTACCACGGAGGCCGAGATTAGTCGCGGGGTTTGGGTTTCCCCTCGTTCTCGGCCGCCTGGTGTTAGATTCATGGGGGTAGTGGTTTATGGTCAAATGCTGGTAAGATGACCCGAGATGGATGCCAGGCGCAGGCTTACTTCGCGCTCGGTACGGGCTATGCAAATAAAACTACTTCACGCTAGGTATGACTTACTTACTACTTCGCTACGCTAGGTATACTTCAAGCTAGATGGTCTTCTATAAGTGCGCTCCATCGTTTTATATGGTTTCTATACATAAACGCGTAGTACTTTCTGGACGATCCACGCATTTCAGAATGAAGAATTTCCACACCCTTCTGATAAATCTTTTTATCTTTTACTATTCTATACTCTAATCAGCATCAAGACTTTTAATGATGTATCAAAATTACTTACGATTCATATTGAGCGTAACAGAGCTGGAAATAGGAGTGACCATGTTGTTGTTGGACGCCTGGCAGGTTAAAATCGCACCGAGGTGTTCGCGACCCAGCTTTTCTAATCGTAGCACGTTCCGTACCCTCTTAGTGCCGACGGTTTCGTAGGTGTCGTCGAGGAGAGCGTTTTCCTGCCACCACGTCACACGTGGTTGTGGCCGACCTGTTCGAAACGAAACAGAATGAATGACGTTCGAAAACGGTGCTTTCGTTTGCCACGTCGATTCGTGCCTCGCCTCACTCATACCTTTCGTCGAACGCGTAAAAAAAGGTTTCAATAAAAATTCCGTATATTCTCCACTTTTTACCTCCTTCCTTCATCCTCCCTTTGTTAGTATTCGTTCCCTTTTTCCTTTTATCTTGGAATTGGCGTTCTGCTACGTTTCGCTCGCAGCCATGCTTCTAGACGAATCAGTTTTCTGATACGTGCATGTTCCAGCGACCACAGTTATTTAGAGGTAGGAAGGATGATAAGCGAAATTCGTGGATCGTGGAACGTGGTTCGGCAAAGAATTTTTAGGAATGCGTTGTTATTTCTCAGGTATTGCGGGAATCTTTCGTTCGGAAGAAGAATCGATAAAAAATGTTTATTTCCTGCACAAGCAATAGCGTTAAGGTGATCGATCGTAGTTACGTTCAGATGAAAGAAAATATTTATTCTCAAACCTTAAATTAAGTATTTTGACATTCGTGTTTCTCTTCTTATATAATATATAATATGATATAATATAATCCCTATAATTATCATTTAATTCTACGGTTAACCGTGTAAATCTATATGGCTGTCCATCAGAATTAGGAGAAACCCGAATAGCGCTAAAAGAGATACTGCCCCCCGGCATTCCTGGACGTATCCCAGGCATTCAACAAAGTCTGGTACACACCAGTTTACTACTTAAGATCAAAGAATTACTACCGTCGTCGTTTTACTCTATATTAAAATCGTATTTCACACATAGATTTTTTCAAGTCAAAATACGATACAAAATGCAACAAACTATATCCACTTTTTATACTATTGAATCAGGAGTTCTGAAATGTAGCGTCCTAACTTCACTGTTATATACTGTAACAATGCCTAATACCGTAACTGCAACTTTTGTCGACGATACGGTTATACCAGCCACAAACTACGACAACATCTCAAAAAAATAGAATATTGGTTAAAAATATGAAGAATAAAAGTCAGTACTACAAAATCTACACACGTTACTTTCATCACTGAAAAACGAACATGTCCTCCAATAAAATTAAATAACGACCTACTACTACAGCAGGAAACAGGGAATATCTCGGAGTACACTTAGACAAAAAACTTTTATGGAACACACACATACACAAAAAAAAAAGAAAAAATGGGACAATTAAACGAAAGATATAGAAAACTTCGGTGCCTAATTGGCAAAAAAAAAATCACAGCTAACAATCTACAACATGCTGCTGATATATAAAACTGATATTCTCAAACCGATATGGACGTACACCTGCCAATTATGGGGCAGAGCCTCGAACTCCAATATAAAATCAATAGAGAGATGGCAAAATAAAAAATCGAGAGCCATTCTGCAAGCAGATTGGTACATCCCGAACAAACAAATAAATAAAGAAACCGGTGTACTTGCTGTAAGAAAAAAAATCGCCAGATACAGCAGGCTACATCAACAGCTGCTGAAGGATCAGCTCGACAACCTAGCCAGCAAATTACTGAACACCATAGAAGAATACGAAAGATTAAAGAGACTCAGAAATCATTTTCTACTTGTACGATACAGATTTACCGACATAAGCTAAATTATATCATGGTGATACACCGCTGGTGTCCATCTAAGTCATCACTAGACTGCGGATTTTTATGCGTTTATAGAAAATTTGGAAGTGCAAAATTACAAAAAATGCGATGATATGAAAAAATATATGAAATAACCGAGCAATTTTACTTTTTTAACTATATTCACAAAATTATGAATTTGCATAAAGATCCGTAGCAACAAGGTTTTACAAAATCAATGATTCATTTCCTGTTTTTACTCGTAACAGGTAGAAAAAATACATCGTAGGCGCTACCCGTATTTGCGCTGCTCTGTCTCTTCCTTCCTCTCTCTTCCTCTCTTTTTCCCCTGTCGATAAAGAAGGAGACTGATAGAGATGTTTAAAGGGACGAATCAACGACCGCGCTGCAAATAGGAATTTCAAATCTGCGTCCGATACTTTTCCGTATCGAAACCACAGCACCATGCTTCTGTGTATCTTGCTTCCATTTTAATTTTTTGCTGTTATTGCTTGCCGTTTGTTTATGCATGTTGGCCAAATCAAGAGATAATAGAACAGGCAGAGTTGAAAAAGGCAGGGAGATACAATCACGGAGATGATTAAACGACGCGCGAAGAATGATATCGAACAGCGTATCGACGAATTTCCCGATATCGAATATGTTTGCGCGAACTATTAGCGGCGAACGGTTCAGTAACGTCTCGATGAAACATCCCGTCGAATTTTCATCTCATAATACATTTAATCCTTCGCGATTTGTGCGATTGGTCTGTGGATATTGGCTGCGAAATCATATCTAACATTTTTTACGATTCATCGCGGGAGCGCGCTCAACGTTGTACAATTAGTATTTCCATCATCGACGATGAATGTTTCATTTGTTTTTAGATGAGTCTTTTGGATGTTTGCGAATGAACTTTAATATTCTGGCTGTTTGATTACTGGGTTTGAATATTTTTGATTCTGCAGAATATTTCATTATGCGAACACTCTTGCATAATTGGAACAGTATTGTTAATGAACTTATTAGTAGTGATATACAATATAAGTTTGGTATAATAAATTTAATTAAATTTTACATGCACATAACATATAGCATATAACAAATTATGTTATTATCTCATTCAAAGTAAAATTGTAAAATTATAAAGAAGAAATGTATAATCCATAAACTTCAACTTGTTAATTTATTAATATTATTAGTTAATACTGTAGGAGCGACTAATTCTTTGTAACACGCTATACATACGGCGTCGCGAACGTGTTATTATATAATAATCATATTTGTGTTCGAGAGAAACACATGTGAAGCAGCGAAGTAGTTGATGCACTGGTGAGGTGAATAAATAATTTTCTACAAACCTAAATATTTATATATCTATTCGATAAATAAATAATTTCCTCTGCGAGTCTATTAGTGTGCCTCGATTGGCGATGAATTAAAAAAAAAAAATGTTGAGGAAAAGGTGAAGGAATATCGCACAAAAATGGAATTAGAAAATAATAGCGAATGAAATTAAAGCAAAAGTGGTAGTGGAGAAATTTTCACAGCCACTTTCCACGGAAAGAACAACAAACGATCGGGTAGAATGCACAGTTACAGAAGCAGAGCGGTAAACGGTAATTTCACGGTGGAAAATGGCAGTCGGCAAAATATTTTGCGGCACGTGACGTGCAATAACGTTACGCCGATGAAACAGCACTAGACACTTTGGATTATGCACCGATAAGCATTCTGTTTACAATTTCCTATAAATAAATACCCTCTCGCAAATAATAAACGCGAGGAAATTCCTGGCGAGCCACGAGATGTAGTTTGCGGCGCATTTAAGCGCCGCCGACGTGTGCAAGCGTGAATATCGTCCGGGTAAGTATACGATCTAGTGTAAAGCACGTCTTTTGACGCACAAGGATGACATATTTCAGGGAAACTGCCGGCATGACGTGTGTCTTGATGTTAAACAACGATTGGGGTTGTTTAGAGTGATTGATGAAAGTAATTGATATTCTGATATCAAGGCAACGCCCTCTCTTGTTTGTGAAGGCGACGTAATAAATTTACATCTTGATAAATACCACTGAATAATGTTTTCCGAGTTTATTAACACATTCGAGACCGGAGCATTTTGACAAGATTGTCTTCAGTGGCCGAATGGTATTGCAGTTCTAAATATCTATATATATAGATATCTTGATAAATTTGCAGTCCTGACCATTGTCACTATTATTATGTTCAGTTTTTGCTTTATTTCTATTCTATTATTTTTATCATTTTCTTTTACCATTGGCTATTAAAATAAATGCTTTAGGCATATTATTTTACGATTTATTACTTTAACAAAATGATTCTTTTGGTTGCAATTCGGGAATTATCTGATAATGTAAAGCATACATATCTCAGACGCTAAATTCTTGGAGAATTCTTTATTGAGGAGAGATATTATATAGGTCAAGGTATTGTCCACAGGTCTCAAATGGGTTAATACGAGGGAACTCTTTAAGGATTTCTAGAATCGTATATGGAAAATGGTAAAAATGATTTCTTCTTCTATACGGCCTGTGGCCATTGAAATAGGACTACGTATAAAGATTTTGCTTTTCTGATATTACAACGCTATATTATTATACAAATAACAAATTGCATTTGGATATCTAGATTATTTACGTATTTACAGACTATTTACACATAGACTATTTTACACATGATGTCATTCAATAAGTAAACTCTCGTGTACATAACAAGTAATTTGATAGTAAAAAATGTCGTATAGCCAAATCCATTAGAGTTCCTTTCATCGGGGAATATCCCGTATTCTCATAACCAGGTAATTCCTCCGACTTGAATGCCATTGAAAATATCTAGATCCTCCTCAAATCGCTTATACATTTATCCCTCATTATCATTTTCGTTTGAAATTTTTCCAAAAGACCAAGATGTTTGAATAATGATAAAATAACGAAGCTACAGAGCAAATAACGTTTTTCTTATTAAAAACTTTAAATTGCGTTAGGCATTTTGAAAATGAATTGAAAAATAGGAAATTTCGTATATGTTTACGTTTGAAATTAATAGAAATGTGACCCAGTTATTGCAGTCATACAAGGCTGACCAAGACGACCTTATAGTACTCACGCGACATTGTCCTATATTACTTACACTGCGCAAATATCTAATTTCTTACTTACGAATAAATTTATTATATAATATTTGATGAAACAAAGTCATTCGAAGAAAATACAATGACGAAATAATGAATCGAGATATTAATTTATATTACAGTAGTATATAAAATTAGCTTTTGAAATAATGAAATGGATAAAGAAAAAAAACTGAACTTGGTAAAATAAAATACAAATTAATTTCACTATAAAAGGTGGTTAGGAGCCCAATGGAATAGTTTCCATATTTAGAGCCTAATGCTTCCACCGAAGTAGAATGCCTTTGAGTAGTACCATTCCATACATAGTCAGACAACTTGAAGTAGTTAGAGTTAGTTAGACTGAGTTTCTGTCTGTTTCGCTATTTCCTACCCTACTTCTTCATATAATGCAAATTGTGCATGAATATAACAAGAGACTGATACGGATGATATTTAACGCGCATACAGCAAAAATCGATACATTTGTTGCATATGAAGAATTAAAAATTGATTTACAATTTTTACGGCACTCTAACCATTCTTAAAATTTCAAAAGTTTAACACAATTACATAAAAATGGATAACTCGATTTCTCGAATATACAAATCTATTTTAGAAACGTTTTTTCTTTTTTAAATGAAATTACATATTATAGTTAAACTATTTAATAAAATGGAAGAACGTTTAATTTTGTTATTTATTCTCAGCACGAGCATCACTCGATTAAAATAATTAAAACATTCAAGAATTAACCATTCTTGGCGCTAAATTTTTGAAAATTAAAATAATTAAAATTTTTAATTCAAGGATACACACTTAGAATTCATACTATCAAATTTCTCAAATGGATTTAACGTAAAATCATGAAAATCTCTGGCATCACTCACAGAGCGGTTATCTAACAATTTTGAACGATTACTTTAGAATTATCTGGTACGCTTAAGAAAGCTGTTTATGCGCGGTTAAACGACACGTTTCATCAAGCGTGACCATTAAAAAACCTCGTAATACAACGGGCTAATAAATCGTTTCACCTGTAGTGCCTATGTTTCTTTTCTCACTACATTTCTTACTTCCTGGTGTAAACCTTTTTTTCTGCGTTCGCCACCGTGCTATCTTATAACCTTTACTTTTCTCAACGTGCTACACGACTTTCTTCTTCCCCCTTTCGCGTCTGTTTATAGATCTTTATGCTACAAGGGTATGCATGCTCGGAGAAGCTAGATGCGCAGATGGAAAAGACGCGACAAGATAAACGTGCAGGCTCGCGTGCACGTATATAGGGTGATCCTGATAACATTAAATTATTCTTATATTATTTTTTGCAATAAAAAAATGTGCTGCAAGGAAATTTCTGTAATTTCTCTTTCCAGGAAGATACATGACAGAATAACTGAAGAGTTAACTGATAAATTGGTACAAGTGAAAAAATGTATAATTTAGAGGAATTATGGGTATAATTTGATTAAATGAAATTAATGCTTCCAAATCTTAAGCAGGTTACTAAGAGCTTGAAAACTGATAAAAATATCTTCTAGACAAATATTAATTTTATGTATCGTTTCCTCATTAACTTATATTATTAAAATAAACTTCTAAAATATAGTACGATTTTCATGCTAAATATCTCAATAAATATCTTTCAGACAGACTGTAGCTTACTCTTTTTATTTTACCTCCTTTTACTCCTTTTATCTTTAAGCTTACCGATGATTACTAATATTTTCATTAAAATTTATTTAAAATTCCATTAATTTCTATTAATAATACACCATCATTTTAAGAAATATAATGTAAATGAATAAGATATAATATACGATCTCTTTATCAAAGTCTATTTCAAATTCCATTAATCTCCATTAATAAAATTCCATTAATATAAGAAATATAACGTAAATGTGATAAATGAAATATAGTATATAATCTTTCTATTAGAATCTATTTAAAATTCTATTAATATAATAAATATAACGTTCTTGTCCTGACATTCTATTAAAAAATGTGCAACTGAGTTTCAAGCCCTAATATAATACATAAACGATAAAAACGCAAAAAAATAATAATTACAGTGTACTCTTTTAAAAATTACGTAAATTCGTACCTTTATAGCAACAACGAATAATTTAGAAATAACTGAAAATGTACAAATAGTCAAGTTAAATGTATCACCCAGTATGTACACAGGAATATACATATTCGGGTAACAAGTAACGAACCTAACACGAAGTACAGCTGTGTGCTTCATCATCTTTGCCGGTATCCGGCACTATTAAATTTTCATTTTAATCATACTTCTCTTCCCCGAAGCGATCAACTTCCGGCAGTTTCGCTGATGGAAAGTTTCACGTGCGTGGCTCGCGTGTCGGTCGTGTTACATTGAGATTAAGCGTCGATCGTGTTGCGTGCAAATGCAAAATGGGATGTGATCAAAAATATCGATGTGAATAGAAATTGGTATCCGAAGGCTCCGCCGAAACGTGTCGACATTTCCTTTTCTTTAACGACAGAATTGCCAAATATGCCAAACTGATGGATTTTCGATAAATTTCTTGTCGCAATTCTGAGAAACAGGTAGATCTTTTTGAACAAATTAACTCCCTTAATTTAAAAACACTTAAGTGTTTAAGTGTTAAAAAACTTTTCGAAGAATTCTGATAAACATTTGGTTTTTGCAATTGTTGAAAACACGAAGATATGTTTGAAATGATTGATTTCTTAAAATTTTAAAATTAAATCCCTAACTTTACAAGGCACATTTTAAACAATTTTTTAATGGAAAATTTTATGAAGATAAGAATATTTTTGAAAGTTTAGGTAAATATAGAATATCAAAAGTTAGAAAGTGTGTGTTAATAAATGTGTGAGTTAATAAATTTATAAATACATCGCAACAACATGTACATAGTTAAATGTGACGTCTACAATAAAAGACTATCGATCACTCACATAATCATAGAATGTCTTACATACAACAAAGAAAGAATAAAACGGTAATCTCACGGGAATCCTCATGTCAATCCCTTTCCAACAAAAGATTATCGATTTCTGTCGAGAAATTAAGATACTGAACAGAATTTAATAAGCCCACGAATATAAAAAACCAATGGACATAGTAGTCGATATGACTTTAAACAAAATAAACGATAATAATAACAAACATAAAGTCAACATTAACATCGAAGAATTTTCGAATTTTTTCGTCTCTGGCACTTCTTACATATCTTTCTGCATTCTGTAGCTGACTGTTTCAATGCAAAATTTATTAGCTGCGTGTTTTAAGGCGCTAACTTCATGTTCATTCGAATTTGCATGTAAAAAAGGTCGTTTCTTTATCTTCCACGGTCCTTTCCTTATTTCTCATGCGTTTTTCTCTTTCCCTTTAAAAGAGAGACTGCACGAGGTCATGAAAAGTTCAAGTATCTTGCTCAAAGAGAGACTAATCGAATAAAAGTGATCCTTGCGTAGGTCATGAATTTCTACCGCACGATACGTCTTATTTGCATCCTCACATTGTTTCTGAAATGAAATTTGTACTTCGTTCCTTTTATAATCTCGACGTATACCGTGAACCATATAAATTTACAGCTTGTGAAGAACGATGGTGATTTGAGTTTCAGGACTGTCTGCTTATTCTCTCATTAATTTTCACCGTTTATATTTGAAGAAGTTTATAAATGTTTATAAATTCATTCGAACAGAGTGTCCCATGTAATCGAGAGGAATAACTGCAGACTATAATAGAAAATGGAAAAAATTCATTGCTTACAACATTTCAGTCATCTTCGTTTTGAAAAAAATTAAATTATATATTCTTTATATAGCAATCGGTATGTCTTTATTTTCTAAAAGTATCAAGGTTCTTGAATGAAAATTTAAATGACATTTCAACTTCAATTTTGTCAAATACAGTGTATGATAGATAGGAAAAACGTAAACGTAATTGGTATCCATCGATAATAATCTAATATCACAAAGATTTATATGAAAAGATATGATCAACCAGAACAAAGTTTAAAGACCGAAACAATTCTACTTTTAGTAGGAAATTTTTGAAATAAAATATTACGATGCGGGTTCTTTGTGCACTGAAATCCCGCAGCACCTGTCGAAATCTTAATTTCGAAAGACCAGGCTGTCTATCTCATCGCGTTGAATTTCTCGTGTCAAGGAATCAAATTGTACGAGGCAAGAGCCGGAATATAAAGAGCGAAGTAGAGAATACGTGATATAGGATGGTAAAAACGAACGAAACAGCGCAGAAAAGTGCAATGGAGATAAAAATCGGTCGCCAAAGAATCTGCGATTGCTCGTTTCTTTCTTCTGTATGATTAAAATTACATTTATATCTATACGTTCATGGAAAGTTATTGGAAAATAGTATTTTAATGAGTTTTCAATGAAATGATTTTCGTGGAAGAATTACGGAATTAAAGGGAAAGGCGAAAGAGTGTTAGTGTGATTTATCGTGGAAAGAAGAAAACAGAGAAGACAAAACATATAATTATAGTATTATTTTGAAAAATAGTAGTTATACTGAATACCTCGTATCTTTAATTCAATTTATTCCTTAGCAACATATTAATACGATGTAAAAATTTGCGAATTTTGTTATTCAAAGTAAAGGTTAGTGCAATAAAAGTAAATAGGGATAGTTATAAATTAGAGTATGGATGAGAGTTTCCGGGGCACTCCTGTCAAGCGTCAGGAAGACCACCGTGGGGTTTTAGTCGGTAAGAGTCCGACACTACCCCGCCGCCTTAGGATAAGCAGCGGGGTGTCCACGAGGATTTCCCCACGTTAAAAAAAAAAAAAAAAGGGTATGGATGAGAGTTAAATAGAAATTTAATCTATGTATAGAGTACCATTTCAACTAGACATACCTCATAGGTCGTTACTTATTGTATCAAAGACGTTTGCACATCCCCATTGTCGCATTCTAAAATGAATCTGCTGGACTAAATTGTTTTACGAAACTACTCCACTAAATTTTGTCACGCACACCAGGTTACTAAATCGCTCGCCTAAATCACTGGATGTGCCTAAACGAGGCTTAATTGCACAGATAAAGGAAATTATGATCTGAAACAATTGCGTGGACCATCTTGTAAAATGACGGCAACCGGCGAAGAGAGAAGCATAGGCACAGAAGAGGCAAAGTGAAACGCGAGTATAATAGCGAGCTGAAAAAGTGATCAGGCGAAGGAATGCTGATCGGTTATTTCTGATATTTCTCATTATTTCTCGTCGATTTGCGAGGTAACACAATCGTACACGTATTTGAAAGTGTCGCATATACGAATAAGACCGATAAAGAGCGGTACTTTCTTTGCTCCTGTATCGTTTCGCTAATCATCTTCTCAGCTCTGTGCGCGGTACTTACCACCAGCAGCGACGCAGGTAATATTCAGAGAGGCACCCTCGCTGTACGGGCCGAGCACGTAATAAGGAATATGAGACCTTCCGCTCTCGTCCAATATGCTAAGCTGCTCCGGCGGTACTGTAATAATTTCGCACAATAAGTTCGTCTACCCTTCGTTTTTCCGCGACTCGCACCAGCCCTCATCCCTTCGTCCACGCGAAACAACTTCAGCGATGACGAAGAAATGGGATTCTTCTGGCTCTCGCACCACAGGGTGAATCAATTTGCAAGGCAATGAACTAATGACCCGTGCCATCCGACGGACACTGTGCATGGTCCGTGGAGGTTGGTATTTTTATTTGACGCAAATGAAAAGTTCCCTGTGGCACGCTTGAGGAGTCGCGTGATATAGAAATTATTTTCTAGGAGGTTTTATAGCGCAGCTTTAGAGGTAAGGGTGTGCTTTGGAGTAAAACAGAAGTCTGTCTATAGGAATTTTATTTCGAATGGAATTAGTGCCCGGTTATTCTTCGCAGAGGGTAAATTAGTAATTCATAAGACGTCTGGTAATGTACGTTTGTTGTAGGGTGTTTACTTATTACTAAATGCAGATGCTTGTGCCGATGAAACCTATTCTTATTTCTCAAAAAATGCTTTTGAGTAAATAATCCATTATACTTATCCAAGATTTATATTTATACTATCCAAGTGGAATCGGCAAGAAAAATTCAAAGAACTATAAGCCAAGCAGAAGAAGTTCAATTTTCGTGGAATTTCCTTATCGTTGATTAACTGAAGATAAACATAAGGAAAACGAATTCTTTCGCGCGACAAGATCCGCGAGTAGGAATCTACTTATCGATATCGTCGACATCGAAGTCGCAATTTCGACAGGGCGAGCGTCGTAAAATGACCAATCGAATTTCGTATTTCCCCCAATCCGCGATGACTTTCAGATAAAACTCGCCTTAATCGTCGCTTGCTGAACCGTAGATCCGGGTCAACAAGACCGAATCCACTCTCTGTTTGTTCGGGCTAATCGCGAGGAGCGTTCTAGCAAACCTCGATCAACTCCAACAGGATCGAAGGCAGAGGGAGTGAATTCTCGAAGCAATTTTGTTAGAAGAAGAGGCACGAAGGAATGGGTGAAGAGGACGATGAATTAAGAAGAAGAAAATATTAGATCATCCAACAAACTCGCAGTGCTTTTGATACACAGCAAGTATGTTCTGTTATAATCCATATACTATTACTTAATGCCTATACATTTTAGATATATACTAGAGCTTATGGGGATATTTGAACGGTTAGTATAGAAAAGTTTTATGTATATATTGTATTCATTAAAAATGACTATTGATATTGATAGACAATAAGTACGTTCTATTCTAATTTGTGTACTATTACTTGACGTCTTTAGATATACAAGCTATGTTCACGCAATTCCTAGTCAGCATTTTTCTTGTAAATGGAATGCATTAGGAATAAATGAAAGAAGAGAGAGTATTATAGTTCTCTATGACCAATATAACAACATATATCACTTTTTTACGTTTATGACATTTTCCACGAAACGAAGGTGACCTTTAATTTTTTTAGTAAAGTGTCATATATTTCTTATGTCGTACGAAAGCGTGTGTCAAGATGAATTCATTCACGTGCCATACAATGACCGTGAAGGTTATAAAGGCCCATAATGAAAAAATTATTTGCAGTATTATGTGCCATTGTGTTTACAAATATTTCTTATTGATACAACTTAGTATGTTAAATGCAACTAATCTCTTGTTGTTATTCGCTATTATAATGTGATACTCAAGCATCAGTAATATCTCGGACAATATTAACGGAAGCTACCAAAAATGTTATTCATACAGTTGAAATGTGCATTCATACACAAGTAGGTCATATTGAACGTTGTCAAGAAACGATACTTGCAAACACAAATGTTATTTTGGCGTGCTACAGAATTTTAGTAATCAGTTTATACGTGCCACGAGGTGGAAAAGGTTGAAAATCACTGATGTAATGAGATATAAAGTGTCTACATAAAAGAATAATAAAAGTTGATTTGGATGAACTAATGTTTAACTGGTGTGTCTATTGCGGAGAAATTTCGAGAATTATTAGGAAACGAGATTTGAGGAGAAAAATGAATAAACAGGAGGAAAAGGAGAAGTAGAGTAGCAGTTTGCGTAATATTGAGGCGAGAGAAAGTTTGAAAAGGATTATTAGGCGAAGAAGTTTGACGAAAAAGGATCGCTAAATGAAATTTCATCGATCTTGAAAAAAGAAAAAGAGATAGTGTGCGTATCTTGGAAACGAGGAGAAAATTACAAAGATTATTTGCCGTAGAAAGTTGGTAAATGAGATTTTCTTGACTTGAAAGAGAGGAAATAAGAAAATATATCATTTTAATCTAAGTAGCGTGAAATGAAGAAAACTTTAGAAAATAATTATAACGCGAGCAAATTATTGTATAAAAGAATGTAGGAATACAATTTTATTGTTTTCAAAACGTGAAGACGTAGAATATCGTGTATCTTCAAACGAGGAAAAGTATCCAAAAATTATTAGTCAGAGAAATCCTAGGAATATGAAAAAATATGTACGAAGGAGATATATAACACAGAACAGGGGAAAAATTGGAATAGAATTTTTACAGAAGAAAATTAAAGAAAAATAAAAAGATCGTTAAATGAGATATTGTTAGTTGGAAGATTAAAACAGATAAACACGAAAAAATAAAATTGTAGTTTATGTATCGTCCAGTTTGCTTAGCGAGAAATGTGTAATTGATAAGATGAAGAAAAAGAGGAAAATGGCGTAGGTTTAGACGAGAGAAGTGGACGGTAGTAGGTAAGAGGAAGAGTCAGGGATTTATGAAGGAAAGAAGTGCGAACTGGATGCACTGACAGGAATACGAATGACTCTACTGCACGTTCTTTTTTTTTATTTACCCTTTATGTTTCTATGATATTCCGACTTGCTGTATACTTTTCTGTACACATATTAAAAGAGTAAACAATGGACGAAGGAAATAAGGCAGAATGCAAGTTGCGTGTTGAAGAAGAGTATATGAGGAATTCGCCAGAGATATGGCGAAATATGCGAACAAATACAAATACACGGAGTGGCGCGGAACTTTTATTTTAAAATCCAAATGGAAACTGTAAAAACATGTATGTAGAATCGTATCAGTAAATTGCGAATATTTATGCATATTCATATTTTTATGATGGCTGGATAAACAAATGAAACCTAAGCACAGATTTGTGTGATCCATTAAATACTATACTTTTTTTTCATAAAGAATTGAGAAGTAAAAAATATTAATGCAAACTACAATAAGTCAATCTTGTAATTTATAATAATATTTGCATTTTAAATATGGTAATATTATAACAAGTATTCATTTTAAATGTACTATACCGTAATAATAGGACATTTTTGTGAATTTGTATTTCTACAAGTATGTTGAAAGCAATGTAAACAGTATGTTTAATTAAACTTTACTCCTAACGCGAACTTAAATATACTACAAACAATCTTATACTTAAATATACTATAAATAATCACAAATAACACGATGAAAATAAAATAATTTTATGTAATTATGTTTTGACCTCATTGGGAGTACATATTAATTCTGTCATTTTGGTAGTATTAGTTTTAGATTTCCCATAAATGTATAAACACATCCGCAGATAAGAAATACAAAAAAAAAGAAAACAATAAAAATATCTGAAACTGCAAACATAAAAGTTGATAATACAGAAGGTAAATGTTATAAGACTTCTTCTACATATTAAAATGAGGAATGAGAAAAAGAAAGAATAATGACTGATAGAATGAAAAATGAAAGAGCACGACGTCGGATACACAAACGAACAAGGGTGAAAGGGCTATAGGAAAAAAGAAAACGTAATAAACAAGCAAGCAAAGACAAAGACTTGAAGATATTGCATTACCGTGTCAAAAGGAAGTAATGGATGCAGGGGACTCAAAGCAGAGGAAACGGAAGAACGAGAAGATTAATGGAGAATGAAACGGACAGACACAAGGGATAGACGAAATACGTATATAGTAGGGGATGCAAGGAAAAAGAACGCGAGGGAAGAAATACGCAATGAAAGAAGGAACACAGGATGAAACAGAAAAAGATTGTATAATGAGAAATCATTTCTTTCAAAAATAGGGATTTGAACTTGTAAAAACATCGACAGAAGGGAAATAAATTTTCAAAGTGAATGGGACTCGATATGAGGTTCTTATCTATGATTAAAATCTTTTTGGAGTATCTTTCTGACGTTTGCATTATATATATTCTTCTTGTAGGGATTATCAGGAATGCAATATGTATTGCTACTATATCGTATAAATACGTCTATCTGTAATTAAATTATAAACATTTATGCAATTTCGTATTTCTATAAATATAAATAAATAATATATATTAATATATATTAATATATATATATTAATATATTAAATATATATATATATATATATATATATATATATGATTAATATAAAGAGATAGAATCTGAATGGAGATTTTCTTTTTAAATGATCTCTTACAGTTTCCTCAGTCATAATTCTAAAACTTCATACCGATATTATAAACAAAAAGAACGTGAGTATTATGTAGCGAAAAAGCGTGGAGCAAAACTTTTGTATAATGAAACATTAATTAAATAGTAATTTTCTATCTCAACTGAATCTTCAAGAAACATAGAAACAAAAAGCTCACAAATATTATACAGAGAAAAAATATGGAATAAAATATTTCCATGGCTAAAAAATTAATGAGTTAGTAATAATTTTCTATCTCCAACATAAATTTTAACTTTCATTCCAAAAGATATTAATCTATATCACTCTTCTAGCAAACCAGCCCTATAAATGATGTTATAATGAAGCACCACATTCTCTGTTTTATATTATTTTTATCGAATCATGTATGATCATAATAATAGAAATAGAACAAAATGGATCGTAGATGATTCAATAAAATAATGTAAAATGAAAAGAGGTTGTGCATCTATTATTTCTTTACAAAAGGAAAGAAACTTTCGGGATAATCTAATATTATCGATTTCTAGATTCTCAATATTCAAATATTTTGCACCTAAATCGTGCCTCAAAATAGAAAGGAGGGGAAAGAAATAAATGCAAGAGAAACAAGCGGAGAAGGATCAACCACGAGGCGAAGATCTTGATCTGCTGAACACTTACTGATCACCGTGAGATTGACTTTGCTGTTCCTGGTCGGGGATTGCTTGAAATCGACCCTGCATCTGTAAACGGCGGCGTCGCTCTCACGGACAGACTCAAGGATGAGTTTCGCGGGTTTCTCCGAGTATCTGAAGAAGGCACGTTTGTCGAGGCTGATATCCTGCCAGTGTTTTCCTTGTTCCAGGGTGCTTTGCGCCCTCGTGTCGAAACTGTAAGCAGACGAGCGTCGTATATATGGTTAGCTGACGATAAAAATGCTAGAAATTGAGATTAGGAAGACACATTCCAATACTCGATGCACTGGAAAGTGTACTTGAGAAGAGATTTTAATAATTTTTCAAATACTGCTGGAAATAAATAATGACGCCGTTTGCTGTCGATTTGTGAGTACCGAGTTTCTCTTGTAACAACTTTAGCATTATTCTTATGGAATGATTTTGAACATCCAAAAAAATTTCTAAGATTTTGGGCGTTGAATTTTGAAGTGAAGAGGAAGTGAATCTTTCCCTTTTTTTAGGTAAAGTGTATTTTTGATTGAATATATTATATTAGGAGTATTACATTAAAGATGTTATAGAATTTCTATATGAAAAGTAGTTGTTCATATCATATTTGATTCTGGAAATTTTTATTCGCGAAGAGTTTTAACATTTCCTTTCCCCAAATTTAATTTTGGTTAAACGTATAAAGCGGTATGTGTTCTTAATTTTATTAATTAGACATTACGTATGAGTATCCTATTAGTTATTCTTTTTTAGGAAAGATATTATTTAAATTGAGAGAATTTTTTATGTTTACGTAAAATACGAAACACAAATTTAGCATTGCAATTATTCCTAGCTTTATTAATTGTCACATTTTCACTTAGCGACAAATCATAGTAAATTGAGTTTCCGTTCGTTTCTTAGTTTCGAAGGAAACGCGTTTCATTACATTATTACAAACACACTTTCTGCCCGTAATTGCAGTTTTGAGGAAAGTGCGTTTATTATCTTAAAGACAGCCTTCGTAATATCTATTGATAAATATTACGTTAAACAACAAGGTATCATGCATATTACAATTGTTTGTAACATGTAAGACATTTCCACCATTCGATGTTTCGAAATTCACATTTTGCAGCACTAGCTCGGAATGATATTTTCGTACGATCATCAAACTCTTCGATTACTAAATTGAATCACTGAAATAACATGTTAATTTCACATAATATAATTCAATAAATAAATTGATAAAATTTCACTCTGGATTATTTCGATTTCTATGTTTGTATGTATTCAAATATAACCGATTCTTAAATTAATCCTGCAATGTACAACACTTTTACAAATCTATTTACATTAATATTCTAATTACTATAATATTATAATCATATGTAATCAATATTCTGATCTAATGAGAAAAGGCTGGTTTTAAATAATCGAACAACATAATCCTATCAACTTGAAGAATCACTTCAATTGAAATCCACAGTGTCTCTATGTTTACCGAATGTAAAAGACGATTTTCATTAAAATAAAGTCACAATTGAACTAACGTTATTACGTAGTGATACTGTACAAGTCACAAGTTACAAGTTACCGGTATTATTAAATATCTTTGTGATATGTATTCGCAAAAAGAGAGCCACTTCCGATTTCGATGATTTTGAAATGATTTTGTAGAGCTCACCATTTTGAACAAATTTTTTCCTATACATGTAACCGGCAGTCGGTTTTAGTTTTCATGCTGGATTGGACTAGTAATAAGATTAACCCGGTTGCGCCGCGATGCGGCTGACCAGAATTGTTTATATTACTGATAAGGGGGTTCACATGGCCGGCCGTCTCGCAGTGTCCAGATTAATGTTATACTATCTACTAATCCAGTCCAGCTTCGAAAGTAAGGTCGAGCGACGGGACATTTTTGCATATACAGAAACCTTTGACAATTGCCAGAAATTCGAGATCCACGTGTTGCAGTTATGGAGAGGTAGAAACGATTCTATACTTCAAAACTGAGATCTTAACTGTGCCGAATGTAGAAAGGAAGAACGCAAGTGAAAGAGAAAGAGGGACTGAGAGTCGAAGCGTTCGGCAAATATTAGACTTCCGATAACCTGAGACCTTTCACTCAAAAATCAAAATTTTTCAATTTCGATTTGTGATCAATGAAACCTCTACCAACACGTTTGTTACATTTCTCTGACTGAAATGACACTAAACACGATGTAATTTGGAGCATATTTGCGTACGTCATAAAGGATAATTAAATAAGTGATAATAAATATCAATGAGTAAATGTCATTCAAATTATATCGTGTTTGGTTTCGTTTTACTCAGAAAGATCTCACAAGTATATTAGTAAAAGTTTAATTTAAAAAACGTCAGAAACAGAAGTTTCGTTTTTGAGTTGGTACCTACGTATGTGTCTCAGCGATATCTGGCATTGGATCGTGTTACACTAGTCGACTGTGGCGGAACCTCTTCCCAGTAGGGGGGATGATGACCATACAATTATCGAGAGATTCCTTTTTGGCAATTATGGGAGGTTTTAATTTAAAAACTAAGAACGACTGCCAACTATATGAATAGAAGAAAGCTGTACAAAATGTTGAAGTCTACGACATGTTTAAAAATCATTGAAATTTATCATCTTTATTATATGTTGATATATTATACAACAGAAAAAATGTTTCATAACGCGTATTTGTAAATATATATTACGTGTAAATATATATCTGTACAAAATACTGTACAGAGTGCGGCCGAGTACCAAACAGTCGTAAGATGATTTCATATGGAAAGACAAGAAGAAAATATAGAATAGGATCATTTCGTCCGAGGCTTAACTTTCGAGAAAGTCGAGTTCGAAAATTTTAAAATATACTTGAACATGACTAATTCCAGGCTAAATGGAAAAAAAGAATCGGTAGGATATTATTCTAAATGTGAAAATAAGTAGAAAATGTAAAATAAAATTTGTTCGCGAGACGTATCGTTTGCGAGAAAAGTAAATTTGAAAAATTATCATACTCGTGTAATAGACCGATTATTAATTAAAAATAAAAGAACTCAATTTTCTTGAAAATGAAGTCTCAAACAGAAAAATTGTATTACCTTTTTTCACTTATTTTCGCATGTAGAATAACCTCCTTCTGATTGTTTGCTTGTACCTAATCGGTAACTAGTCAAATTCACATGTATCAAACAAATTTCCAAAGACAATTTTCTCGAAAACTAGGCGTCGAGTAAAAGATTTTGTTACGCCGCGTGGCTCACAGCAAACCGTTTTCTCAACCGTCACTTCAAAAATAGAGTACATTTAATCACAAATTGACGACACGACATAGTTTATATCTCGCACAATACAACGTCGGTTTCTAACGGTTCCTATGTCCCACAATGTCACCGAAAAGATCATCGTACTACATTTTCAAGCACCTACATTGTTGCGGGACATAGCCGATGTCACGCTTCGAGATATATCGATACCTCGTGAGAAAGTTCGTTACCACTCGAGAAGCCTGATGAGTCGATCACAGAAACTTCTCGATGCTGGATCATTCGATATATCACGTGACTCAGTTTCCAACGGTCACGAAAGATAAAGGACATAGGAACCAAGAGCGTCAAAATCAGTCAGTTCTGTCCGAACCTTCAGAAGGCATACATCGAAAACGCGAGCGATCTTTAAGTACAGTAAAGGCGAACATATCAAAGAGTTGAAGTCTAATTATAACACACATTTAATTGTATCATCGTGACGATAATAACTAACTGTCAATTACCTTCGGAAACATTGTTGGAAATACATACATTGATATTTTTAATCAGTGTCAAAATCATTATAACCACCCT